>CAJUYG010000085.1:372548-400375 GCA_910591675.1 Galerucella calmariensis | reverse complement strand
CAGAGGCGCCCCTGGGTAATTCCAATGCCAGAACTGAATTCAGCATCCCCGAAAACCCCCGAGTAACGAGCAGCGATTTTCATGTACGCTGCCATTCCTCCCCCAATTCACCTCCCGCGCACTCCCACAGAGCCACCCCCGGGTAATTCTAATTCCCAAGTAACAATTTCCAAGCGAATTTCCGAGTTTCCAATCGTTCCCATAATGGTGCAAGTACTGATGCAATTGGAAAATGCATTTTCCGGTCCTGAAGGCGTTTTCCAAAAAAGTGCTAACCCACATTTTTTCTAGCCTTTTCTGGGACCTTCCCGAACACAATGCAGAAAACCGCATCTTGATATCTGTTGTGCTCCAAAATTTCTTCTATTTGGGTGATTTTGTTCTAAATGCCCTGATGGCCTAATTATTTATTAACAATTGAGTGCGTTGCTTGTACTCGTCCTAGAATCATTCATTGTTCACCATTATCATTTAATACTATTATGATGTTTTATTTTTTTATGTCCTAGGGTAACACCGCCATCTATTGGGTGAATTAATAATTAACATGTACATTAACTATAAATTGTCTTGACCATTCAGGTATAAATGTGGTCTGTACTGTTCATATTTTCTGATGGTTTACTCAAATTATCGAAAAGTCTATGTGAAAATAGATTTTTGTCCATTAAGTTTAACACATGAAAAACATATTTATTATTTTTCGAACTGATCCAAGGATCTTATTTGTGTCCTGATTGGACGATTTGTCAGCTGTTGAAAGTTATTCCCATTGTTTTTGTAAACACACGATTACAATCTGATGTCAACATCTTAAACTGATGAAAAATGCGTGAAATAAGCAATAGTTATTGATTGTGTGGGATGGAAACGAAGCTTAAATTTAAATCAGATAAGAAAATATCCAACTACACTATAAAAACAATGTTAGAACAGAAGACATTTTACTAGTTTGCTGAAAGCATCCTCATTCAACTTGCCAACGGCTTTTTCTTCACAATACTTTTTAAATTACAATCTACTCGATTGTTTAGCGATAAGCAGATTCTTGATCTCGATGGTACAAGAGAGGTCGCATTTCTAGAATTATAATCATGAATATCCGCGTGGGATACCAACAAATTAATATTGAGATGAATACTCATCAGAGATTCATGAATGTATATACAAGGAAGCGGAAGAACTTTGAGCTTCATGAACAGTGTCTGGCATGGAACGCCATATTGAACATTTGCGATGATACGAACAGCCATTTTTTGCAATGAAAAAACTTTTGAAGAATTTGTTACCCCGCTCCACAGTATAACACCATAGTTGAGATGACTATGAACGAGTGCAGAATAAACTATTCGTAAGATATCTTGACTCAAACAACTTGTAATCTCCTTTAAAACGAATATTTGTGATGAGATCTTTGAGCATATAAGCAATCTATATTACATGCCCAAGTTAATCGTGAATCTTAAGTTATTCCAAGCAGCTTCACTGGTTCAGAAGCTGGAATGAACTTACCGGATGTAAACCAAATGTTTTGGGTTGTGTCATTTTTGTCCTTAAGTTTGAGTTGATTACTGTTACATTCGACATGCAAGCATTTGCCAGGTTCACCTAATCTCTAACCAAGGTTGTGGTATCATCAGCAAACAGAACTCAGCGAGCTTCCCTCAGGGAATTTGGCGTTTACGTATATAATAAATAAAAATGGCCCTGATAGAGATCCTTGAGGGACTGTTGAAACAGGAGTCAATTTTGATTCAACATTATCGAAACTCACGTATTGAGACCTGCCTGTTAAATACGAACTTAATAATCTTAACACATTACCCCTAACACAGTAAAGGCGGCGCCAGACATGCGGCATTCGGCGAATACCGAGCGACTGCTCGCCAAGTAGCAAGTAGTTGAGTTACTCGGCAAGGTGTGCGCCAAATGACAAGCACCTAAACCAGATATTCGCCATTCGTTGGATGCGGATTCAGAGCGTTATACGGCAAATATTCGTTTCCTTTGATTTTGCTTCGAAAGACCGACACACAACGGGAACTACGCGAGCACTGCACAAATACTAAAATTGGTCATCGGCAAGTAGCGATCAACCCGTCCACACACTCGCTACTTGGCGAGCAGTCGCTCGGTATTCGCCGAATGCCGCATGTCTGGCGCCGCCTTAATATTCTAATTTATCTATGAGATATTCAAAGTTAACACGTTAAAAACCTTGGTAAGATCATACATCGTTGCAAATGTATTATATCTCTCATCAAAGCCTTCAACCACACTTTGAACAATATTGACATGGTACATCAGGCATTTTTTTCCTCAAATATGACTATACCTTTAGATTAAGAATCATCACAAATGTAAACTATCAAAATAAAAAAATTCTATTAACGACAAAGTTATTACAACATGAATTTGAAGAAAGTGGTATTTTGAATAATTCTTATATGGAATGTACACAAATTTTAAAGATGGCAGCATGGTGAACAAAAATAAGGACTCAACATATTGCGCAATGGAAATTCGAAGCCGATAACTTAACCCGTTCTGGAGTTATAGCTTCTGAAAGTAATGTTAAAGTGTAGGTACCCAATAATTTCATCCATAAACAAAATGAAATCAACGAGGATGCCATGAAGATACAAATTAACAACTTGAGAACATTTAAATTTTCAACTTTTTTTTGTGCGCTTTCGTTCAATGGACCTTTTTAACCCCAGATTAAGTGATACCGTTGTATGCCAAATTAATTTGTCTATAGGGAGGAAAAGACAGCAAATTATTGATATTGCTGGAAATATATCAGTTAATAGGTAATTATTGAAATACAAGTTTTGTAATACTATTGGTACTCAAGGTTTTCGAATATAAGTACACACGAAATATATGGAGATTATTGGTAATTTTTTCTCTTCTGGATTTTCAGTGCATAGGTACAACTTTTTGAATACAGAAAAAGCTCATAGCAAGACCGGCCAATCAGTTTAGTTGATGCTATATTCGAAAGAAGAGAAAAGTGGTTTCTAGCGGAAAATGTTGTATTCCATGATCGGATTTTAGAGTTTTTGGAAAAGTTTTTTTCAACGAAATCTTGAATTTCCCGGGAAAAATTCATATGAAGGTTTGCCTGAAATACTTCTTGAGACTTAGATCCTATCATTTTATGCTAGGAAGTTTCTTTTCTCCCAAAATCGCAAAAACCAGGTTCAATAGCCAATTTCACCATATCTCGTGTCAAACATTGTTTCTTCTTTCAATTATTGTAACTTCAAATCGAATTTCCCAACCAGTCCTTCCCTGTAAAAATTCCATTTAATCTGCTTTAACAGAAGGCGCTTTGTTTTTCGTGATTTCTCTTAACAAATATGTTGAAATCACCAGTTTCTTGTACCAAATTCACCAATATTTTCATTACATATTTTTCAACAATGAGAGTATTCGAAAGCTAAGGGTACCTTATGAAAAATATAATATACTTACAAGCTGACAAAATTATGCATAATATACAGTGAAAAAGATGGCGTTGTTACCTGCGGATAGTCCCTTGTCTCTTAACGTGCTGGTGTATAAGTGGTGCTGGTATACTTGGAATAGATAAACGGCGTGTGCAGTCCAGCTTCAACTTGTGCGGCCAGCAGCATCTCGTCAAGTGGTGGTGGTCGTGTACGTCCAGACCCTCCTCGCAGATCACGTTCCCAAGGTACTCGCAAACTGCACAAGTGCCTCTCGACGGCTAGCTACTCCGAGGAGGGGTGCCACTCCTCGATGCTTCTAGCTCCCTCGACCAACGCAGCCCAGCGCCAACAGTTGATGGTCGCTCGACAATATTGCAGTTTTGGTAGTACAGTCACCGCGCTAATTTTTTTATTCACCCCAATTATTATGTTATCACACAAAAGTTTTTAGACACTTCTTACTGTTTAATTTGGGTAAAAGTATATAAAGTAACGCTTAAAAAGAAACTTATTTTGGAAATATGCAGTTGATCGATAATGCAAGCATGATAGTATTTTTAGTCGTTCATAACAGCACACAGATACACAAATCGCATGTAACACGATATTACACACACACTGTTGAATAATGAGTACATAATAATAACAGACCAAGATTTTCCTCGGTATTTTTTTTTTCAAACTCAATTATATGTCCAAATATTCATTGAATTTTTTGGGAAAATTTCATATGGGAAACATTTCTTTTGGGAATATTATCACATATTCAGTTTAAGGCAGTATACAGGACTTTTTTAAGGTGAGTCATTTTTGACTAGCTAGCCAACATATGATTTTTTCAAATTCCATACTATGCATCAGTAAACATGCTTCAATTAAGTAAGCTACTTCCGATAATGTGGTGCTGCCAACTCTTCTAGAAAATTGCTCCAGCTTAGATATTTGGATCAGAAGAACATAATAGTCTATAGTTATTGCTATGCCATTGTTTCAGGAACTAGATCACCCAGTATTTCGAGCTTAACATTGATATTTTCTTTGATTTGGAAATATGAAAAAAACTCAATTTTGCAGCACTTGGTAGACTTGGTGATGTTACCCGAATGTCAGATTTCATCACTCCCTATGGTGGAATATTACTGATATTTGGCACACTGGAAAAAACTAAATTATATGTGATTTTCAACAATACTCTGAATATTGAAAATGTGTTTCATTTGCAAAAATCTATTTCAATCCATTTTTTCAAACGTACAAAAAATTTTAGTATTATTTTAGCATCATGAATTCAAAAACTAAAATCTTAACTAGGGTGAAGTGCGTCAAACATCATCATAATCCAAATCCAAATATATCACCAGCTCTTAATCAGTCATGTTTTCTGGAAGAGAATTAAATGAATGTGGATCTTGCAAACAATCACCGATATATCACATAATGATACAGAAATATGTTCAAGACAGGTATACCTTAAAAAAGACACACTTATAGTGATTATAATACAAAATTTATTTATTTTTAAATATATAAGCTGCAACTATTTAATGGAATAAGTGGCAATGCTGCACCCTTAGGAAATATTTGGCTTAGCTGGATCCTGTTTACTTAAATTTGCAAAATGATCTGAACAATTATATTGATAAATATTCTTTAAAAATTTTTGTTTCGAACATGATAAAAATTAAAAACAGAAAGTCCGTTCTAATATTTCATTCAATATTTATCAGCAGAATTCAGAATTTGAATTGATGTTGAAATCAGAAATGTATTCCGTATTAGTATAAACTGGAATTAGGCTGCACTCAGACGGACCACAGCGGCGCGTCATGACAACTCCATAAATGTGGTTGTGGCTCAACTCAGACGGACGACAGCGACGCGACTAGTTTGTGTTTTTGTTGTCGTCATCTGTCGTTAAAGACGACTTCAATCAACGACAATGGTGTTCGGTAGTGTTCATCAGTTTCAGTATGAAAAAACTAGGAGTGGCCAGTTGTCGCATTGCGATTACAATTCTTGGCATTAGCCATTGGCTCGTGGCTGTGTCATTTGGCTTTGCTAGAAGATATCTTTTGGCATAACTTGCTGTTACATTTTTATATGTGGATGAATCGGTGGCCAGCTCTAAGATATTTTTTGAAATCAATCATTTGAATATAAATTAAGCTGCCAATTTTTTGAAATTAAATGTCCATTATCACAAATAATACCCAACCTACAGAATGGAAACTTGAATAATGGAAACAGATTAATTGTGATTTAACATTCCCTGGCTAAGGCATCCCAAAAAAGTGAAAGTCAAGAATGTCAATTCTGGTCACCACATACACCATGGGTTGATATTTTTAATTAATGAAATATCTAAGATGACTTTGCGACCAAGCCTCTGAAGATGCGTTAACCGGCGGAAGGGCTTAGACGTATATAAAAAATGCACTTCGCCGTCATTCAAGTCTCCACTTTGTGATAAATTGCGCATTTAAACCTCACCACCTCTAACCAATTTTCTCCTATTTGAAATTGAATAGTGAATTTCATTGATGATAAATCGACCATAAGTTTGTTTTATTCGAACAGTGTTACTTTATTTACTTTTACTTTGTAACCAGGATGAATCGGTTGACCATATCGAAGGAAAAAAATAACCAATCAAATAGTGCCGTTTGATGGAAACAACTTATCTCCATTATAAACTAGCATTTGATTTTTGTACACAGGGCGTCATTTCGATTCCCATAAGAATAGTGGACTTGAGAAGGGGATGCGAACATAATATGTCCATGGTGCCTGGAGAAAGTAATTTATATTTGAATTGTTTTAAAATTTGTTACCACTAATATCATTGTATTCATTATATTGTACATTTCACCGTTTGATAGTAAATTTTCGTTGTATAATTAGATCTAGTAGATGTTCCTATGTCAGTTTAACATCGCTATTTAGTGACTAACATGTAACCAATCATTTTCGCTAATTGAATTTGGGACGAAGGTAACAGAACAAATTAATTTATTTCACCTTGATACACTACTCTAATGGATAGCCGAAATATATTGTGCAATAATTTATTGTCATGTTTTCAATTGGAGCTGCGTAGTTGTCCTACTGACATATAGATGTACAGAGTGGGTCACTCAAAGCAATTCATTCTGTTATTAGCCAGTATTCTTCGAATTTCCATAATATGGCTGCGACAGATCGAGTTTTCAATGTAATTGCTTTTCAAAATACCCTAATATTCAGTGTGAACTAGGTACGGTGGTGTGATATGATATGATGGTTATTATAAATGTACATTTCCCATTTTTAATGGCTTTTATAAGACATATCTCCTGTGCTCTATTAAAAAATATACATTGTGTCCTCGTAGGTTCGCACTATATGGGAAACTTTTCTATTATCAATTTTAACCCTTAACTACTGATGTGAGGTCATAATGACCCCGGAAAATTATGAAGCAATTACACTCACCGTATACTTTTGTTATTGCCCTGGAATTCTCAGTACTTTTAAGTTAGTAGATGTTGAACCACTAGCCGCATTATATAACGCAAATTACAGATAGTTTCGGGGTGGTCACGGTGACCTCACGTCGGTGAATGTGCAAGTATTTTGGTACTGGAAAACGTCAGCGAAGAGAAATTAGAAAAACGGAAAGTGTGTTATACCTGTCCTCTAAAAATTGGAAGAAAGACATTTCATTTGTGTTTTATGTGCAAAAAACCGATGTACTAGACTGTTATTCAAAATTGTGTCAAAACTGTAAGCACAGTGATTTATATTTTCAAGTACTGTAGTTTTTCTGAAAAACCATTATGAACTATTATTTCATTCGTTTTTCAGTTAGTATGTTTCATTGTTTATTGCCTTTTATGTTAATTTCGTTAAATTGGTATATTTAACTCACTTTATTGCTTATAGATTGTAAGATTCCAGAAAAATAATTTTTTTATCAATTAAAATAATTTAATTTGACCCCATATTTTATTTCTGCATTATAATATTACAGTTGAATTGTATTATACCAAAAAAATGTAAAGCAAATATTTTTTTAACGCCAAATATGTTGGTGGTTAAGGGTTAAGAAGAAAACTTATTCTTCATAAAATTCTCTGCATGTTCTAAAACCTGAAATAAAATCATCAGATATTAACTTTTTCCATTATTAACAAGGTTTGTTAAAAAATATGAATTTTACTCAAGAGTAAAGTACCTACCTTTAAATTTTACAATATCGAAAAATAGTATCAAAAAAAGTTGATCAGAACTGAAAACTATGTTTAAATATGCAATTCATTTACATTGAAAAAATAGGTTTTGTGCCTGTTTAATATTGTTTCTGTTTTCTTAATAACGCAACCATATTTGCGTTAAATTCTAACGCGTTCTGACAGTTCCTGTTAAAGACTTGTTTGTAGCTATCAAACATTCATTACTTTGTCAGAGCTTCCTATATTACATGTAACCACAGTGAAATTTGCATTCTTATTGTATCTAGAAATACATTTCAAATATAATAAATTTTTTCCATATAAATGAATAAAATTGTATATTTTAACGTGGTTTTCAATTTTGATCAACTTTTATCTATAACATTTTCGGATATTGTCAAATTTAATGGTACTTTACTCAAGAGTAAAGTTCATATTTTTTGAGAAACCTCGTATAATACTGAAAAAAAATGATATCTGATAATTGTATTTCCAATTTTATAACATGAAAAACTTTTTATGGGGAATAAGTTTTTTTCCTAAAATTGATAATAAAAAAGTTTCCCATATGGTGCACTCAACATTATTCACAATTTTCATATAAACAATTGAGTAATTTAGTTAATTCATTTAAATTCCTTTTGAATTAAACTTTCATAGGGGATTGTATTTGAAGTAGGAAAGAAAATGGGGTTTTTTTGTTCAAATATGTAGAATCATGGACCTGGGCTACACTATGAAGATTATATCTGGAAATGGGGACCCCCTACTATGGGTGTTGTGTTGCAAAATTAATTCCTGAAACCAAAAACATCATTCCAACCACTTGCACCAGATGAACTACTGATTACGATATTCTGAAACTGCAAGAATGGTTGTGTTTCTCGCTATATTGTCGAAAATAAGGCTAAACTCAGACGGACCAAAGCGACGCGTCACGACAACCTCATAAATGTGGTTGTGGTCAAACACAGACGGACCACAGCGACGCGACTAGTTTGTGTTTTTGTTGTCGTTATCTGTCGTTGAAGACGACATCAATTAACGTCAATGGTGTTCGGTAGTCTTCATCAGTTCCAGTATGTAGAAACGAGGAGTGGCCAGTTATGTTTTTCAATAAACCTCCAACAACGACAATTTTGTGGGTGATACCGTCCACAGGTAGCGATCGTCGCTGAGATCAACTACAAGAAGTCGTTCGTCTGAGATATGCTCCAATTCTATTGCATTTTTAATATAACTACAACCACTAACAACCACATTTTATGAAGTTGTCGTGACGCGTCGCTGTTGTCCGTCTGAGTTTAGCCTTGAGGTTACAATGTTCGTTGGTTTGTATCAGATCCCAACAAAGTATTACCACAGCTTAATAAACACTAAGCTGGTATTACACTTTGAAGTATTTGTAATAGTTAGGGAGGCGAGGTCGCTAAATGGCGACATTCTCGATCCCAGCGGTAGGTATGGCGTGTACGGTTTTTCAAAAATGCCGGATTAACTTTTTTTTACAAGTTCGCGACCCTATAACTCGGCGGCGTCAAGGACTTATCGTTAGATTTGTTAAATTTAGTTTTAAAACACCCAACCCCCAATATCTTAATCTGACGCGCTGGAGAATTTCAGACTATCGATTTTTTTACTAATCTGATCGTATATCCTAGGCGCGTGTCACTACATATGGAGCTAATACTTTCCGAAGATGTTCTATTAGGTCCAGGGTATCTCTTATATCTTCAACTGCCACGCTCGAGTATCTCCGAATAATCCCCCATTCGCCTCCCTAACTATAAAGTTTGAGGCTGAATCTCATACAACTTTCATCATGAATGCAAATGAAGCCAGATATTACCTACCGGAGAACTGATCTTTGGGGACCTTCTGCCT
Source organism: Galerucella calmariensis (assembly GCA_910591675.1). Taxonomy (NCBI): domain Eukaryota; kingdom Metazoa; phylum Arthropoda; class Insecta; order Coleoptera; family Chrysomelidae; genus Galerucella; species Galerucella calmariensis. The sequence continues at coordinate 390,825 of CAJUYG010000085.1, read as the reverse complement.
TGAATATCTAGAAACGCACACATGTGAAATTTGAGACATTTAAAATGCCAAAATCAAACCTTATACAAAAATTCTGCTTATTCCATTCCATTTGAAAAGTGAACTCACATCTCAGCATTAATCTATGGATTGATATAGTTTGGTAACTGAAGTTAAACATAATAAAAGACACACTAAATTATGTTGTAGTGAATGAATGACAAAAATCATGCATTATTCCATCAAATGATTTTATTTTGAAGTTCTTCATCACCTACAACTTCATATAGGATTTTTTAGTAAAAATATGCACTACAAAAATCTTGATCTGTTTTGATAATGATGCATTATATATATCACTCCAATTGATGGCAAATTATTGTGGCTGTTTTCATTTTATCGCTATTATTCTCCATGAATTTCAATTGTCACATAAAATTGTCGTTTAAATGTTTCTGCTATCCATTTATTCTATGTACTTCCTTGTACTTCCTAGAAACTAACTTTTATTATTCAATTCAAACTAATGTCTTCAAACATGAATGAAGCTTTGTGGGATGATCGAGAACAAAGTCCCAACAAAATAATTATTTGAATGAAATTATTGAAAATTTTTTTCTAGGAGATATAAGTATTTCAAAAGTACTCTGTAGATGTGATTGTGTATCAGGTAAGCATTCTTATCAATATCATTGTAGGTTAAATGTATTTAACATTCACCTTTCCAAAGCTGTTTTATTTTCATAATAATCACCATTTTTGACAATAACGCCTTATATATTGGTCAATCTATCAACCTGGGTGTTTAAATTTTCAATTGTTTAAGTTTTTTATTTCACCATTAGCTCCATTTTGTTTCTACTCTTGGAATATAAGACACCTGATATTTTTCAACAATCTTTCTTTATCTTATCTCACAGTTGTAAATATGAACCAAATTTTACTTTTGCAGACCAAAATATCAAATAATGTTATAACTGTATTTCCAATTTATTTTCCAATCTCTTCATATTTTTACAAACGGTTTCGGCTATCCACTGAATATGATTATGGCTACAAAATTACTTTGCCTTTTAAAACAATAGTATTACAGGGCTAAAGATTAAAATAACTTTGTCGAAGATAGGTAGTACGTTAATATAAAAGGTTTCCACCAAAATCATTGATGGAAATATTTCATCCAGATAATCCTTTCATCGTAAGATTAAACATTTCAATGTCCTGGAAATAATTTTTCCTCCAAAATATGAGAACCTTATTTGAAAAATAATAATTGACCTTGGGGTTTACGCGAATAAATTTGACTCAAAAGTGTTGTAGCTTTTGAAAATACCGGCCAGCGGCTTTTCATTATTAATCACAGCTAGACAACGATGAGCTACCAAAATGAAACCCCCCCCTCCGTGGGTAAATATGACATACTTTTTTTTATTGTTATTACCTACCAGATTGAAAATTCAATTGTTTGCCTCTTTTAAATTACAGCATATTAAAGAAAACGAAGAAAAAAAAAAGGAAAATAAATAAATACTGAAAAATTTAAAAAATTCAGTTTTTTGTTTTGTATAATTTTAAAATACAAAAGGGACAATAGTTACCACTTTTTTGTGAACATACAGTATGTATTCAAGGATTTTGTGGTATCATTATTTTTTTGTTATCAACTGTTATTTTCTTCACTGTAATTTTCTTCTTTCCTTCTTTTTTAATTCATAACAATATACAGCAATCCTATTCACATCTTCCGATTCTTCTGAGAAATTATCCAATGTTTTGTATCGATTCACTGTTTTTGTTCTACAATCAGGCTGACGGATTTTTGGTGATCTGATCCCAGTCAATGCGTGGAACCTAAAAGGTGCTGATAATACCGTGCCATACCCAAGTGGAGTTTAGGGGGGCATGTTCTTATGAAATATGTTCTAAAGGTCTACTATTATTGTCGCTAAGTGATGAGAAAAAGGATATTGTGCAAAATTAGATGTGTTGCTATGGCTAATGCCTCGGTAATTGTATATCAGTGGATAAGGATTAAACAAAAAACTGACAAGCTGTTCTGCAAGTGGATGAAGAGTACCTACATGCCAAATGTTTGAAAAGCTTTAGCTAGAGATTTAGTTAGAGATTGGCCATTTGTCCTTAAACAACCCAACATTTTGAATTACTTCTCTTGCTACATTCCAATTGAAATTTAACAAATAATTTTTCTTCACATCCAAAAAGTTGTTTCAGTTAGATTTAAAAACCCCTTTTTAGGTAGTTGATACTTTATACAGTAGCGTTTCTATTTAAATAGTGCCTTTGTCACCAAAGTTGTTCGGAATGGAAAAATATGCTGTTATTCGCAGTTACATCCTCCCACTTAATTTTTTACATTCATACAAATTTTTCTCAAACTATTCATTATAAAAATTGGTTATTAATTATTAACAATTATGCAATGAGAAAAAGAGAGATGTAAGTAAGTAAGTGCACTTCTACATGATTTGTGATTCCTATTCACATTATAAAATTACATCTGAAATTTTTTGAGTACAATATGTGGAAATGAAAAAAAAACCAAAATAGAAGTTGGAATTGTATACAACAGAATACAGAATACTATGTTTCCATTCCATTCCATTCCATTCCGAACAACTTATTATAAATTAAAGTTTTATATATTGTCACAAATGAAGGTAGGTACTTTTCTCTTTTACCAAATTAACATGTTTCATATCTGATATTTGCATTTTACGCTCTAGACCTTGGTGAACTTTTCATGGAAAATAATTAATCTCGTAACACTAATGATTGAAAGGATCCCCATATGTTTCCATTTTTTCCAGACATACTGTATAATCGCCAAAAAGCAGCAAGAGCCCAATATCAGAAGCTTCATTCAAAATTGAATACAAATATTTAAGTGTTTACGACTCGCGTAATAACATTTAATAACATAATCTATTCAGTGGATGAATCCGATCTTCTCACTCTGCTTTTCCATTATGTTTTTTAGATCATATTTCCATTTAAATATATGTTGTGGACAATATTTTTAGATACCATGGGATATTGTGTTCTCAAAAAGCAATAGCAGTATTGTTTCAAATGTCACACATTTTTTTTTGCATTTTCCTAGGCGTTTAGTTTGTTGTAGATTTTGGAAAAAACACCGTAGTATTCTTTCACATTACTTGTAGATTCCTTTGGTTAAGCAAGTTTATGGAATTGGAGAATTTTAGACATAGTGGCTATTATTTTCGATTAGTTCGTATTTTTATTTTATTTAGTAGTTTGAAGGTAAAGGAAATTGGAGAAATAGATTACTTTTTATATAATTTGAATCAAAATAAACTTGTTGGGATATTTATCAGGAAACTAACTGACAGTTTCAAAACATCACACTTTATATATCAATTTTCAGTCAATCTAAACTGCAAACTTGTCAATTTAAAAAATCAAAATTAAGGTTCCTAAATGTATTCGGGTGAAATATAAACTTTACGTACAATACAATAGTACTACTGTATCAGCTGTCCTCCAGAAACTTAGTAATAGCCTTCCGCATACATATGTATATTGAAAAATTCTTAGCCCACTATAGAACCAAACAGAATTTCAATGTCAAAATATTTTATTACCCAACATATTCTCCTCTTAATTGGATACATTTATCACAGCAACCTGCAACGTCTCTAGACCTTTCAAAAAAATGTTTCTTCTTGCTCTGCAAACCAGACCTCCACAGCTTTTAATACGTCCTCGTTGGAAGAAAATTCACGACCTTTTAAACATTTTTTCAGTTGAGGACGGAGCCAAATCTGGTGAATAAGGGGGGTGTTCTAGTAATTCAAACCCTAAATCACGAATTTTTTGCATGGCGACATGAGATTTGTGTGCAGGGGCGTTGTCCTGCAAAAACAAAACACCTTTGGAAAGCTTTTCGCGTCTTTTCTCCTCAATTTTTCTCCGTAGAGTGGTCAGTAATGTCGAATAGTAATCTACGGTTATTGTTCTACCCTTATCCAAAAAATCAATCATGATTACTCCATGGCAATCCCAAAAAACTGAAGTGAGAACTTTTCCAGCAGATTTTTGGACACGAAACTTCTCAGGTCTTGGAGAGGACGAAAGACATTGATCACCAAGGGTATTAAGCATATCTTCGTAAATCTGCTTACCTCTTAACACTTTTAAATACAGGTACTTGATGATGGCTCGATACTCCAATTTTTCGATTTTTACAACTTCGGTAGACATCTTTTTTCTTTCAATTTATTGCGTAACTCTGGTTTACTTTTTTGACGTCCAACTTCACACTCACACTTCTAATACGTTTTTGTTCGTTGCTATGGCAACGCAATATTTTGTTTATGTATGGAACTGGTCTGGGCTAACTAGATATCAATACATCCTCGTATATTATGTGATTTATATGTGTTCACCAATTCCAGTTTCCAAATATATCACAACAAAATATCTGATAATATTCAAGTTCAGAGAAGGGATGAAGTCACACAGTGCTAACTTTCTCATATACCGCGCGTCTTACTTAGTAATAGTGTTTTGTCAAATAATGTGTGTGCTTCGATGACAAATCATGTTTGTATACTGGGGTAACATTTACCGAGACCTGAATGATCTATTTTAGAACGAAAAATACGGTAACTAATGAAGGTTACTACCAATGCGTCAACTATACCCCATTGATATTGTATCTCTGTAATCAAAATCAATTGATAACACAAAAATACGAATCTCGTGAAGCTTCGCTACTACCATCAGTCAGTCACATTAGCTAGAATCTATTGAAGCCACAAGTTGAATTTTGTGAGTGTTAGTAACCAATAATAGTATATTATTCAACAAGCATATAATGATGGCTATTATTCACCCGAGTAGAGTTCTATACTTTTGTCCACGACTACGAATCACCTGTAAGTATAAATTGTCTCGTCATACTAAAACACTATAGTTTATTACATCTATAAAGCTTTTTACTTCCTATGTTATTGAACAAATTATATATTTGATGAGCATTCAATTCACTTTCCGTATTAAATTTTCTAGTAATATCAATATAACCAGTATAGTTATTGAAATTCTTGCAATTAGCAATAAATTATCAAAGACCTACCCAAGCCATTCAATTTATGAAAAATACCCATACTACATGAAGCCGATAATTATTGAATAAAATCAATAAGTAACAAATTCCACTACCAATCCACATTGAATTGTTCCAACTTTTCAAAGCGATAAATTCTGCTTGAAAGATGATGGGTGAATTTCTCATTGGCAAAACATATCGATGTTATACTTCTTGGAATTACAATTGACAGAATCGCTGATCTATTCTGCTTTATCGCTAAGTTCATGACTGAAGTGACTACTATCTAGGAGGTTGCCATGGAGAGTAGGATATACTTACTGTTTGTCCGAGTGTTTTTCCCCTATTCCATCTACGACAATTTTGCGTTCTTTCAAGTGTTTTTGTATCACTCAGTGAAATGTGGTCTAGTATAACCTCCATGGCGGCTGTAGGACAGGATCTCATAGCCCCTGTGATACGTGGGTTATCCAACCACTGGATCTCGCCCAAGACACGCTTTGTTTATTTTTGTGCTGTCTGCCAAGGTTACCGCTACATAGGCGATCATCTTTGTTATTTCCTTCCAGCCTTTTGCACACAATTCGAACTCCTGTCGCCTTGTTGAGGATTTGCTTAACGTTTTCCAGAAAAGTTATCTATTATTATTGCAAAAACCATTAATTCATTGTTCCAGTCCAAAAATGATGTTTGATATATAGGAAAGCTTCCTCTTTCTGATGTATATTTGGCTTTCAGTTTGACACCACTGTCTAATACGTTTTAGTTTATTCTCGGGGAAGGTTCTACGGCTCTTGAAATAAGTCAAAAAACGTTTTCCCCTCAAATTCGCTCATCAATACATTATCTGTATATCTAATGCTATTTTCATTTTATCTTCATATAAGTTGATTCACGACAAGGATAGAACTTCTCTTGTAGGCATCTTCGTGTGGTGTTGAACGACATAACTGGGTTTCTCGCACAGGCTTCAGCCATTCTCAGTGCCTCCATCGACCAGGGTAGCTATTCTTGAAAAACATACAATCCGGTGCTTCTCTCGTACGATAAGGTCTATCCCGTGCGATCTATCGACTCTCACGGTCGAAATCGACTAATTCTTGAACCTACATGTGAACGTTCAAAATTATTGCACTGTTGCCTGCATTACTTGATACAAAAAATCTACTTTTTAGTTATTTTTAGCCTCTTTTTTTGTACGGTTGTCATAATTTTCTGTCATTAATAATATATTTTGTTATGTTATATTACCAATAATAAAAAAGATAGTCTGCTTAGTAAATCAATAGACCTTTTTAACGGAAGACATCTTGTGGTTGCGGCGACCGTTGTCCACCTATAGATTTATATAGGAACTAATAGAAGCTAACTGTAATATTAAATGGAAACTGTAACTTAGGGCTTGGACAGCTGTGCCTAAGCTTACAGCAACGGTATATTTCTTCTCTTTTTTTAGGGACTCGTCCAGGGAATAAATACAATTTATACTTTTATTTTTCTGGAAGAAATATAACGTTGCCGTAATCTTAGGTACACCTGTCCAAGCTCTATGTTACAGTTTCCATTTAATATTACAGTTAGCTACTATTAGTTCCTGTATAAATCTATAGGTAGACAACGGTCGCCGCAACCACAAGATGTCTTCCGTTAAAAAGGTCTATTAGTATTGAAAATTAATAAAAATGAATCAGGCATGTTTCACTCCTTACGAAAGAAGTGCCCCCACCAACGGCATGCTTCCAAGCGATGGTTATATAAAAACCTGGAGCCCACATCTTCATCAATTCGTACTTCCTCCTCTGCCTCCTGTAAATCCTCCATCATTACGTGCCAAAAATAATAGTTTTCCATGTCCATAATAAAACACCGATTAAAAACACTGGAAACCTATGCACATGAATTTAAGATTCAAAGAAACTGAGAACTGACAGAATGATTACGGAATGCATAAAGAAATAGTAATTATATACTTATTTCTCTGTTTTTCCATGAAAAAACCTCTTCACTGCGCAAGCGCCAATTTATTCGACTCTGCTCCTCTATTTCGGAACATGCGATCCGGAGAGTATGATTTTCATGAGATTAATAATATCGGATCACGGCCAAGAATATAACGACGTACGCCTGATGTGATCAATCGCCATAAATCTATGCCGCTCATTGTTCAAGAATAGACGTCCGGATGTTATCAAATGATCCATATGTGCCTAGAAAAGCGCTTAGTGCATTTTCTTCCACCTATAATAGCGCATCGCCGTCAATCTGTATTAAGGAGGCTAAAGCAGTCTGCCGGCCTAGTGTGCAGGTTGTTAAGGATGTCGAGATGGTCCCCCATCTCCTCAGCTCTTTTGTAGTTGTTAATCAACCAAGGAAACTTCCTAATCTTTATAAATACTCAACATGGTATCCTTATTGTAAATTATTTGGATAATTTTGTTAAACAGAGTCTTTCGTTAAAAAATGTCATCAATTTGACATAATGGTCATTTTCATCAGTAGTATTATATTTAGAATGTTCATTTTTCCATATTTACAAAAGCTTGACCAAAATATCTATCACAAAAATTAAATAGTTTGCCGGGTATTTCTTTAGAAATATGATGCTAATTTAAAAAATTCTAACCGCCTTTATTCCTGAACGAATAAGGATAATGAGATGTGGAAGAATTATAATAAAAAAACCTGCACTAATTACTCGTTGGCACTCGTTTATCGATAGTTTATGAAAAACAATTGATACAGTATCTATTCACCTTCAAATTATTGCTGATTACTGAAGAATATTAAAGAACTAACTACCCTACAGAAAAAAACTTTGTTTCGCGTAACAGTGTGGTGTTATCGAGTTTCCTGAACAAATATACCTAACTACTATGTATCCCCCTGCTTTCAGTTTATTGTGTGAACTTAAAATTTTCGAAATTTCTGTACTTATCTGTTTTTCTCACACTATTTTTACTTTTCAGCATGTCATTGAGAGGTGACTTGTACTTCCAAACCTGTATTCTCACTAAATGCAATAATGCATACTTATTTCTCAATCTGATCTGTGTTCTTAACTGTGTGTCTTTGGTCCGTCCTGTTATCTGAACCTTTTTATTGTAATTATGATTTATGTATGTTAAATGTTGTGCACTTTTCTTGACATTACTATTAGTTTTAGACCACAGATTACTTTGGCCGAACAAATAATTTTAATTGGAAAATATTATTTTTTATTTTGTTCACGAACAAGATTAGTTTAATGCTTTTGCACGAAAATGACATGAAACACCTTAACCCTGGTTAACTTTTCTTTCGATTATGTTATTCCTTTGTGTACATTTTTTCGAACACTATATTACCCGAAAAAACTCATACACAAAAAGCATATTTTTATTTTAATCAAATATATTATCAACACCTTGAAGTGAAATTTGTACCATTTAGGGCCAGTTTTACAAGAGAGATTTATACTAGGTATAGTTATTCTGGGAATAAAGTAAACGCAAACATATGATGAAACTGGATAATAATTCCACACACAAATTACGAAATTTGACTTGACTGGTTTTGTTGGTGATAACTTCAATATATGGATCAATTTCATTCACTGACAGTTGGGTTGGTATAAAAAAACTGGAGAAACTAGAAAAACAAATTCTTTGAATTTGATTTCTATCGAAACCGTTTTGTAGAAGAACGAATTGAGATTGGTTTGTCCACGCGAGATATTTGAATACAATCGATTAATCACAATTTCACAATAAAAATATAACATGGAATTTCTAGCGTCATTCAGACTAAAAATGTTACTGAAATTTTTCTTATCCAGATTATTGCAATGGCAAGAAAAAACATCATTGTAGGATAGTATAGTGTGTGTGCATACGTTGGTATACTTTGGAACTGACACGTGCTTCACACTTTCTTGACAAATATTTCAATTTAAAAGCCAGCAAGACTTTGTATGCGATTACTTAGCTTCCATACTAAGCCTAAGCTACAGAATGCACTTCCCAAAGGGGTCTTAAAGATCTCGATATAGGAAATAGTGGATTCAGTAGTTACGATTAAAGGTTGTTCTTCAATCACAGCATTGAAGCGCATTATGCTCAACGGTAAATAAATGTTTTAACTAAAGAAATGCACAATCAAGCACTTTGAAAATAGTCCGAGATCCCAGCGCGATAAGACATAACTTATTTTCAAATAGAGGAAATTTTCTCAGTAGCATCTCGTATGCTTTGGATTACTGTGTGTTTGTGGAGCTAGCCTAAGGGCACCTGGGCAGGTATCAAGTGAGAAAGGTAACTAGAAATAAAAGTTACTTAACTTGAATTTGTATGTCTGATTTTTATATACAGTGTTGCTGAAAAGTCTCGCACCAAGGGATTATCTTTGAAACGGATAAAGGGAAAGTTATGAAATTTTAGGACGATGAATAAGACTTTATTCTGCATATTTTGGAGCAAATATCAAATGTTTTCGATGTCAGCGTTTAGCGTACGGCCGCCATCTTGAATTTTTTAAAATGACAACCTAGGTCGTGTAACCCATCACAAAAAAGCTTATTTCTTTTTCTTTCCAAAAATAATCCCAATGTATCACTTTACTACCAAATGTCCTTTAAAATATAGTTTTCATTCTCCTAAATTAAAGTATACCGTACCTACTAATTATTTGGACTTGTAGGTTTTTAAAATGAAAGAAAAAACCATAGAAGGCATTAAAAACGTCAACCACATCATTGGTTCATTATTTATGTACAAATTGTCAAAACTGATACTAATTTCAAAAAAGCACGAAATTTAAAAGTAAATTAAAAATAATGGCTTATTTATCAGAAAAACAACGCATCCAAATATTAATGTTAATTGGATATGGTGATCGCAAACGTACCCGTGACGAAGTAACTCATCTTTTTAACGATTTAAATCCTAAATGCCCTCCTAAGAGTAGATCTCAAGTGACGAGATAAGTGAATAAGTTCAATGAAACTGGTAGTGTAAAAGATATTCCTAGGTCTGGTAGACCGAAAAGTGTAACTAATGAAGGTAAAACTATGATGTTCTATTAGATGTTCAAGAATACCCTTGAACATCTACAAGTATATTGGAAAGAAATCACGTTATTTCTAGACAGTCTATACAAACTATTCTGCATAAAAATAACTTTCATCCCCTCATTAAGTTCAAAATATCATTTGGGCGAGGATGATTTTGATAGGCGATTACAATTTTGTGAAATAGTTACAGAGAGACTAAGGATGCAAAACAATTTCTTAGATTTTTTGGTATTCAGTGATGAAGCCACATTTTGCTTGAACGGTTCTGTTAACAGACATAATTGTCGGACACTGGTCAGATTGTAGTCCGCACTGGATGGATGAGGTTCATACACAGCGTCCACGAAAAGTAAATGTCTGGGCGGGTTTGGTGAAAAACCATTTAATTGGTCCTTTTTTATTGAAGGTACGCTGACCGGTGCTAAATTTCTTGACTTACTCCAAAATGAAATTATACCTGGAATAAATCGATTTCCTAATATGAACGTATACTTCCAACAAGATGACGCACCTCTACATTATCAAAGAGACGTTGGGCAATATTTAAATACAATTTTCCCTCAGAAATGGATTGGTCGAAGAAGTTGGCAAGATCACCCGACTCGACACCCCTCGATTTTTTTCTCTGGGGCTACCTGAAAGACCGCGTTTATGTAAACAGACCAACGAACTTAAACGATTTAAAGGATCGCATACGTCTCGAAATGCAGGAAATTACTCCACAAATGATCAACGATTCTAATTATTCCTAGCTTCGAAGATAGATTGTCTCATTGTCAACAAACAAATGGTCAGCATTTTGAGCACTTATTGTAATGAAGTATTTGCGACTCAAATAATTGTTCCGTTTATAAATTTCTGTAACTCGCAGTTTTGATTGAAATTATAATTTCAATATTTTTGTTAAATTTCCATCATAATATCTGAGTCAAGTTATACATTGGGATTATTTATGGAAAGAGAAAAAATAAGCTTTTTTGTGATGGGTCACAAGACCTAGGTTGTGATTTAAAAAAATTGAAGATGGCGGCCGTACGCTAAACGCTGACGTCAAAAACATTCGACATTTGCTCTAAAATATGAAGAATAGAGTCTCATTCATCGTCCCAGAATTTCATAACTTTCCCTTTATCCGTTTCAAAGATAATCCCTTGGTGTGAGACTTCTCAGCAACGCTGCATGTGTTTTTAGAATAATACTCTGAAGTAGTATTATAAGTGTCAAACACTTTCCCAAAATTTTGTCAGACGCTTCAAAGCTCCACAAAAAAATTAGAAAAACTTTATTCATTTTCACATTTGTCTGAATTTCAAATATGTTATCAAGGCAACTATTACTAATTCATATGTGCTCCAACAGATCCGAACTATACTGAATACTATACGTTGTGCATAAAGGCCACATACACATTAGACTGAGACATTGTGAGTTAATATTATATATAAAAGAAGGATTACCCAGTTACTATAGACGTCTCACTCGCTCTGAAACGCATTCATAGTGCTCATACTTCCGGCTGATAATTTTTATGTTTAGTGGCTGTTCGGTCATTACAATTGGTCTAACTAACGAAATATAACTTAGTAATAGTTGCCTTGATAACATATTTGAAAGTCAGACGTGTAAAAATAACGAAATTTTATTAATTTTTCGAGGAGCTTCTATGCGTTTGACACAAGTTTTGGTCCAAGGAAAGTGTCTGACACTACCTACTCTAAAATATTCTTCTACAAAACATATATACAAAATCAGACATACAAATTTTAGTTGAGTAGCTTTCATTTTTACTCACCTTCCTCACCGGATACCTGCCCATTTGCCCTTAGGCTAGCTCCACAAACACACAGGTATTCAAAGCACACAAGTACTGAGAGTCTAATATTCCATCTATTTGAAAATAAGTTATGTCTTATCGCTCTGGGATCTTACTCTAAAAGTAGTTGGGGTGATTCCAACTCAGTAGCAAAAAAATAAGAGAATTATCTCCAAGTTGGTGTTATGGTATTTGTAATAATTTTGTTTAAAATTTAATACTTATTGGTTTATTGCTTGTCTCTTTTAATTATTGTATGAATCATTTTTGAAACTGTTTAAGAGTAAATCTGAATATGGATGAAGGTACTGAACTGCTTATTTTTCAATATTATTTTTCGAGTGTAAATAATTTCCATTTGAATAATCTAATCGAGTATTGCCTATATAAATTTATTTTACAGAAATATGCTTTTATCAGCATTGCAATGGTTTGGTTGGATCGTTGATAAAGTGTGCAATCATAAATGTTTTCGTGAAAAAGAGCATATTTATTAAAATGAAACAGGCAGCAACATCTTATTATTTGTTGTATCTGAAAATGAAGGAAGTGACGAAGAGAGCGTTTAACAAGAAGTTAAAGGTCTATGAATGTTTTTTCCTTTCTAAACGAGAGGCTAATCGCAGAAAGCCTTCCACCAATCAGGGTGTATTAGGTGGAGTCAAGCTGTAATGAGAGAAGAGTTTAAATTATTTTTGTAATTTGAATTATGAAAAATATTCGAAAACACTAAATAGTGCTAAAAACCAGAGACAAATCAGAGAATAGTAGGTATGCCTTGTAATTGGAAAACAACCAAACACATTTCGTGAAGCGATTAGGTACAACATTTATATGTATATTCCAATACCTGTTACATTATATTTTGTTGTTAACTGAACGAAAGCTAAACTTGATTTTACAGAAATATGTGTTTTTGCGTCATAATGCATATTTATTTGTATCCACCCTGGGTACACATTCAAATGGAAAATTACATGATAAAAGCATATTTCATTTCACATCATTATCCTGAAAAAACTTGCTAATGACACACGGTATTAAATTTTATCACTATTTTACGTTCAATATTACACTACACCAAAGTTATTCTTTCCCAAATTTGTTCCGTTAAAATAACAGTGATATACAGTATTGGTGTGAGTGAAGAATTTATCACAGTGAGCTAGTTCACACGCTGCTAGTTATTTAGACAAGTCAGGTTCTGTGATAATTACTGTGATGATGACACACAAAACCATCAGCTCGCTCTGTAGTCAACTAGCTTGTATGTGTTGTTTTTATTAAGGCAAATTTACATGGGGATAGTAGCTGAAGCAAGCAACTGAAGCCAGGTACTAAAATTTAGTTACTTTTACCAATTAGTATTTGTCGACACAACATTTTAGCTCGCTCTGTTGAGTCCCTGGATGAAAATGGCGTACATTGAACGAAAACGTTTTAGATCAGCCGTGAAAAAAAGTGTATTGTTTCATTATGCGAGGAAATGAGTTAGGTAATAGAACGTAAACAAAAGTAGAAGAGGCGTATATGGATAAGGAAATGGTTAGTTCGTAGAAATACTCATGAGTTTTTGTGTTTCATAGACATTTTTTCAAGCGGTACTCCTGCACAAATTTCAGGGTGGTATCTTCGATCCAGCGAGGTACAGCCATTTTTCTCGTATTTAAATACAATCACACCATACACCACTAAACTACTATCACTATGGGTACTAAAAAGACCTGTCTAGACCTGGTCTAGACTTGTTTAGTACGAATTGTAGTAAACCAATCACGTAGTGGGGGTACCTACTTCTTCCAGCAAGTAGAATCGCTTTCTATCTACTTGACTGAAATTTTCGCTAAATTAGTGACTGGCTAAAGTACAAAATCAGGCGTTTACACAATGCCAGTAGCTAAATTTGGTAACTGACTTCAGTTACTTGCCTTAGCTACCGACGTTGGACGATGTCCACAGTTGGTGTCAGAGGGAACAGATGTCTGTTAACCCTGGCAAAACTGTAATAGTACCCTTCACTGGGAAAAGAAAGTTGGAGGATCTTCCACCACTTTCCTACAAAGGTGAGGTTATTCCATTTGCATCGGAAGTAAAATATTTGGGGACTATCCTAGATATGAAACTTACTTGGAACGCCCACTTGGAAAAAGTTATCCATGAGGCCAGACTATCCTTGGGGACATGTCGCAGGATTTGTGGAAAATCTTGTGGTTTGGGACCCAAACAAATCTATTAGATATATTTGATAATCGTTAGACCAATGATCACATATGGAGCTATTGCCTGGTGGCCATTCTGGCATGGAAGGAAACGAAAAGGCAGACTCTCTTGCAAGGGAGGGAGCCGCACGTGTTTCGATCGGACCAGAACCTACAATTGGCATCTCGATAAGTTTTGACAAACTAACACTAAATAACTGGCAGCAAGAAGAGCTTTAGACTTCTGGTATAATGTACCACGATTGGTTCATTCGAAGGCTTTTATACATCCTTCGAAGAATGTCTCCAAATAAATGTTAGACTACAGTAGGCATGACCTACGTTGTCTAACAGACCTTTTAACAGGCCACTGTCATCTGAATCATCATGTGCTGAAATATGACTGTCGGAAGATCCGACTTGCCGTCTTTGTCTGGAAGATGATGTAACAGCAAAGAATATAACTTGTGCCTGCCCCGTCGCGGCTCGAATCAGGTATCTGATGTTTGGCAGGGTATCTCTCTCGCCCTCGGACCTGAAATATCATTCACCAAATAAATTAATCGGCTTTGTTAAGAAGCTGAATTTGTTTGGTGAAATCTGAATAGGTGTAAGCCACAATAGACTCTTGCCAGTCGCAGTGGAGTGCCTTATAGACCCACTCACCACAAACCTAACCTAACCCAGCTACCATATCCTCATGTAAACTCGTCTTTACACCGAGTTATCCGCATATAGTTCAATAACACACGATTAAAATAGCCTGCTGGTCACTCTGGTCACTGTGCTTGTTCATTAGCAGCCATTGAATTTGTCAACTAGCAGCCTGTAAACACTCTCAAGTACCTATGAGAATATCAAAATTTGGACCAACATGCTTTAATGAAATGATACAAGGTATTGATGGTGTAATTTGGAATTTTTATTATCAATAACTACACATTTGAACTGGGTGTTTTTGATTATGAAAAATCATCACTTTGTATCTATTTCGATGTACCTATGCTTAGACGCCATGTAGACCACATTTGTAGCGTAAATGTACGGAATTTTTTTACTGTTAAAATCATAAAAAATACGTCATGTATACATGAAAAAGGTATATCTTCAGTAAGTTCCTTGTGGCATTAATTATTATTGTGGTTTGATTCACAAAAAATAAGAGAAAAAATGAGAAAGGTATGACTCACTAACCTTAAAACTTGGATGGTATAGAAATGGCATTTTAAGGATCAACTGCAATATTTTTATTCTAATTATTTATTTCATCATGAAAAAGATATATTTTGAATACTGTTATGATTTAAAGTTTTATTCATATTTTTCATGTTGACTAACTATATTCTTCCATAAAATTCATCATATCACTCTGAAAAATGTATAAGGCACACTACATTTCCGGAAGAGAATAAAAAAATAAGATTATTGCAGTTGATCCTCAAATTTCCATTATACCCAAATCCGTTAAGTTTTATGCCTAATACGAAGTTTACTTTGTTCATGTTAAAATATCTGTACAGCAAACAAGTTTAGTGCTTATTTATGCCACAAAGGTGGTCTTTTGAACATACATTCCATGTACCCCAACACACACAGATCCAAAATTTCATGTGTCTAAAAATGTTGACTTCTCATGAAATAATTCAAAATAGGTAAGTATATCGTTTTCAACGACATGACTTTTTTTTCTTATTATCAAAATTTAATTCAAGCAAGTTGGTTCAACAATTATTGGAGGGCCACCTATCAAAGTAGAAATAGAATTGTATATTATTATAGTGGTAGAATAAAAATATAAACACTGGTCGCTATTCAAAAGTTTAAAATGTATTTGAAATAAATATAAAAATATGCTTTGAATTTTTTATTGCTTGTAATTCTAATTTTTTACCAAGAATGATCCTAACTGCATGTCTCAATCTAGTATATGAATGTTATGGAGTATGGTTTTACGTATCAGGTGAAATTTGGAAATCTTTTAAAGTAGACACAATTCAGGTTGCTTTGCTCATTCATTTTCATCAATAATCAAAACAATTAGGTTGAATTGAGATTTCCAAAAATACCCTCAAATTTACTGCTATTGCTATAATATTTTTGCATGCTAGGAATCAACAAACAACTACTTCGTTGGATGGGCACTGCAGTAATTCTGCTTAAGTGTTTGGCGTAGCTCTTAAAATTGAAATATCACCTATATACTTAAAAATAAGTAATAATTTTCTTTTAATAATATCCTCGCAAATATGATGGATGTATGAGTTTTAAGATCTCTACAATTCTTCTATTTTGGAGATACGAATATTCTGAACCCATCACATTAAATGGATCATGTTCAATACTGGGTTTATCTAAACTCTGGAACTCAACAAGTTAATACCGACTGTTTGATTTGTGGGGGGCGATTTGAAATATGTCGAAACCGGATTATTCCAGAACCTTTCGCAGATTTAACACATAAAAATTCGGATTATTCGTGTAGATAGCGTGAATAGTTATTTTCACAATGTGTGTTGATCGGCGGTGTCTCCTTCGTTTTGCTACATTACCAATTATTTTCCACCAATAAAATCTCTTATCCAGTTGAAGAAGTTGAGAAACGTTGGGTTTCATTACCAGATTATTGGACTTATTGCGCAAAAATTACAAATTACTGCGAGATCTTTGGGATGCTGAAATTGCTGAAGAGCTATGGCAATTTTGAAGAATGCTTGTGATCAAGCCTACACTTGCAACTTTAATCACCATATTTTTCCCGAAGCACTTAATTTACTTATTTTGCTTGGTTTTCCCTGAATTATTTTCGCTTAATTTTTACCTTGTAGACTTTTCAATAATTGACCATTCAACGTTGTCCAAAAAAGATTTGAGTGTCATAAAAATGAGATTTATGTATTATTTTCAATCTCTACATTATTTCATAATATTTTTATTTGAACACCCAATATTTCTTAGATTATACAGCGTTGCTAAAAAGTCTCGCACCAAGATAATCTTTGAAACGGATGGAGGGAAAGCTATGAAATTCTTGGACGATGATTGAGACTCTATTCTGCATATTTTAGAGCGAATGTCAAATGTTTTTGACGTCAGCGTTTAGCGTACGGTCGCCATCTTGAATTTTTTGAAATGACAACCTAGGTCGTGTGACCCATCACAACAAATCTTATTTTTTTCTCTTTCCAAAAATAATCCCAATGTATCTCTTTACCAGAAATGTCCTATAAAATATCGTTTTCATTTTTCTAAATTGAAGTGTACCGTACCTACTAATTATTTGGGTTATTATTAGGTTTTTAAAATAAAATAAAAACTATGCTAGGCATTAAAAACGTCAACCACATCATTAGTTCATTACACAAAACAGTCTAACCTATAGAAGTGAGAGTCTAATAGGATTAACTAGAATGGAAAAATGAGGTGTCAAACCCATCTACCTGAAGCGCTTGATGCAATTGAGTTGTCGAAGTACGAAAGGCAGCTGAGGCCGAAAAACAGACTAAGGGAGGGAGAATTTCAGCGATCGCAGTGGATGGTTTCAGAGCTATTTCATAGCGCTTTTTTTAATGGCAGTTTGTTTATTTGAATGACTAATGCCCGATTTCACTAACCATTTCCTAAAGTAAGGTAATACCGAAAACGAATTCAGGAATTCTTAAATGCAATTTACATTTTACCACGCGCTAAGTAATACCTATTAGTGATAATATTACGTATCTCCCATCACTTTTTTAATCAATCCTGGAAGGATTGTAGGAACATCTTTGCGAGTGAGGCCCCTTGTTGTCCCAATAACAATTATTGTGGTTCAAAATGTCTGTTGCGAACTGGATTGCGAACTTTTGGATTGCGAATAAAGGCAACTCATTCATTCAACAACAAAGGGTCATGTTTGGGAAACGTATGTCGTTTTGATGTAATGTCTGTACACCCAGGAACGCAACACTTCACACCAACCATTATGAAGTTATTATAACATTATGAATTGTCACACTTAATAACACTTACAGAACCTAATTAAAACACAAATAACACCAGCAAATGGCAAAAGGGAACAATCTATAAAATAGAATGGTGACAACAACTATATGACAGCTATGATGAATTTTGAAATCTTTTCTTCTTTTCGTGCTAAAGGCCTTAGCTGC
>CAJUYG010000085.1:357973-372538 GCA_910591675.1 Galerucella calmariensis | reverse complement strand
AGCTGCCATCCTATAAACTTTCTCTTCTATAGGTTAGACTGTTTTGTGGTTCATTATTTATGTACAAATTGTCAAAACTAATACTTATTTCAAATTAGCACGAAATTTAAAAGTAAATTAAGAATAATGGCACATTTATCAGAAAAACAACGCGTCCAAATCTTAATGTTAGTTGGATACGCAAACGTACCCATGACGAAGTAACTCATCTTTTTAACGATTTAAATTCTGAATGCCTTCCTATAAGTAGATCTACAGTGACGAGATTAGTAAGTGAATTTAATGAAACTGGTGGTGTAAAAGATATTCCTAGGTCTGGTAGACCGAAAAGTGCAACTAATGAAGGTGAAACTTTACATGTTCTATTAGATGTTCAAGAAAACCTTAAAACATCTACAAGTATAATGGAAAGAAATAAAGTTATTTCTAGACAGTCTATACAAACTATTCTGCATAAAAATAACTTCTATCCTTTTAAAGTTCTAAATCTTCAACAATAATTGGGCGAGGATGATTTTGATAGGCGATTACAATTTTGTGAAATAGTCACAAAATAAGGATGTAAAACAATTTCTTAGATTTTTTGGTATTCAGTGATGAAGCCACATTTTTCTTGAACGGTTCTGTTAACAGACATAATTGTCGGTACTGGTCAGATTGTAATCCGCACTGGATGGAGGACGTTCATATACAGCTTCCACAAAAATTAAATGTGTGGGCGGGTTTGGTGAAAAACCATTTGATCGGTTCTTTTTATATTGAAGGTACGCTCACCGGTGCTGAATATCTTGACTTACACCAAAATGAAATTATACCTGAAATAGATCGATTATTCACTAATATGAATGTATACCTTCAACAAGATGGCGCACCTCCACATTATCAAAAATACGTTAGGCAATATTTAAGTACAATTTCCCCTCAGAGATGAATTGGTCGAAGAGGTGCAATTGAGTGGCCGGCAAGATCACCCGACTTGACACCACTCGATTTTTTCTCTGGGGCTACCTGAAAGACCGCGTTTATGTAAACAGACCAACTAACTTAAACGATTTAAAGGATCGAGTACGTCTCGAAATGCAGGGAATTAGGTACTCCACAAATGATCAACGATTCTACTTATTCGTAGCTTCGAAGAGAGATTGTATCATTGTCAACAAACAAATGGCCAGCATTTTGAGCACTTATTGTAATGAAGTATTCGCGACTTGAATAATTGTTCAGTCTATAAATTTCTGTTACTCGCAGTTTTGATTGAAATTATAATTTTAATATTTTTGTTAAATTTTTTTCATAATACATTGGGATTATTTTTGGAAAAAGAAAAAAATTAGCTTTTTTGTGATGGGTCACATGACATAGGTTGTCATTTTAAAAAATTCAAAATGGCGGCCGTACGCTAAACGCTGACGTCAAAAACATTCGACATTTGCTCTAAAATATGAAGAATAGAGTCTCATTCATCGTCCTAGAGTTTCATAACTATCCCTGCATCCGTTTCAAAGATAATTCGTTGATGCGAGACTTCTCAGCAACGCTGTATTTTCTCGGTGGCCCAAATTCGGTTGTGATATTCCAGATTAAACATAATTGGAATAGCAACTCCTTTTCTGGCCATGCTTTGATAGGCTATTTCTCACCTTTGTATCAATGTAGATGGGTGTTAAGCTTGGAGTTACCTCCTCCATGATATACATTTTTTTATATATTTCTGGACACACAATATTTATTTTGATACTAATCTTTTGGTAAAAATGTCTAGTTTAGTCTGCATCCGACTTCAAACCTTGTTTATTTGCCCATCAAATTGAATTAAGGAGATATCCACATTAACACTAGGATATTAACATACATAGTAATACTTGTTGGAAAAGTGCGAAAGAGTTTATCAAAATACCATTGCCAAAATCTCACTTGCAAAGCTTGAATTGGCAAATAACCAGCATTCTAATCGTGCTTCTGGACACTGTAGACTCAACGAACACATGAGAACATCGGATTGGTAGAGGTATTTATGAGAATTAGAAAACCTCTGCACACGTTACAAATATAATAAATTATCACAAGTTGTGGGAGTATCTCCTCAAAGGTTATTTCAATCAAAATTGAACCAGAGTGAAGGTAAACCTAGGTTTAACCGGTTGAAATGGGGATTAACAAGGATTTAAAGGCAGGCCAGTTTCCAACGCTTCCACTATTATTTAACGATTGAAATAGCATCTTACCAACCGTCGTACTTAAAAATCCTTTCGTATTCCATAGTAAGTTTCTCAAAAAGGAAAAGAGTGAGTGCTACTAGATTCATTTGAGTTTCCATCGACTAAAATTGAGTGGACTTGTCTTTCAATTACTTACTTCTCACTTTCTCAGTTATTTGCAGATAACATGGGTACGTAACTATTATTTAAATAATATGTATTATTAAAAGAAAATTATTCTATTAAAAATATTTATTCATTCTAATATTTATTAGATAGCTTGAATTTACATAAAAAAGATTTCCTGAAACTTTCCAAATTTTTTCCGTTTTAGTTTTGTTTCAAGCACTTTCAGGGTTTTGACGGTACTTGCTTGTACATAGAAAATAAGTATTACTTTTTATTCAGTCAATTTGGTACGAGTTTTTAAGAACTGAAGTAATCCGAAAATTCCAATTTCAAATATTTATGTAGAGTTATAAGTGCTATGGTTTTGCTTGAATCAACTAAGTAATTAGCTTGTATTAGTAGATCTATTTCATTTTTACTGTCGGACGCTTGTTATTAGAGAACCTGCTTGACCTTGCTAATTATATCTAGCGTCCATGATGGCAAAAACTAACAAATACTTTGTGAGATAAATTGGATATTATACTAGTATACGAAATAAGGAGAAATCATTGAATCAAACGTTATAATAATCAAAGAGGATTCCAAAAATCTCATGTCTCGGTCGCATCCAGCAACAAATATGAAGATGTTTCTAAGTTTGCCATGTAAAAAATAGCTCGAGTGGAAATGTTTAAATAACTGTCTTAAAAATGTTTCGCGCCGTGTAGCCATTTTCTCTTTTTGGTTATAAGTACTTATATTACTCATTATAAACCTAGTATTGAAATTTTTAAAACTTTTATGACGTGATCTTGTTAAGTATGTAGGTATATAGAAAGGGCTCCATGACGGGAACATTCTTAAGACAATTATTTGAACATTTTTTCAGTTAACAATTATATTTCAAAAACAAGACTTTTTTTGGAATTTCCTCTTCTTTGGGGATCATTTTCAAAAATTCCTTTAAAATTAATAGGTCTCAAGTTAAATGATGGAATGAAAAAATTTGATTTGTTAAAATCTACATTATATTTAACAAAAAATCAAATTGTTTCATTTCATCATTTAGTATGGAACTATATCAAGTAAAAGCCTCATCCATTCAAGGTTTCAAGTTATTAAATAGTGAATTTATATATTTCTTGAGAAAATCAAAAACATAACTCTACCAAATATATTACGAAATTGACTAATTTTATTTATACAAAAAAATTGATCTCGCTTGAAAATTATTATATAATTAAGTATTGAAACCCTGACTGTACTCCTTAAATTATTCAGTTGTTCAATAACACCTCTATTTTTTTATTGATGTTAGCTTGATGCTCACTAATATCTAATCCTGTCAATTGAAAAAACTCCTACGTAAAACTATATAGTCCTTATTGAAAGCTGGGAGCTTTTTGCGTGCGCATGTACTGATAGTGCTATTTTGGAATATAAATGTCTTCCAACTATCAGAACCAATTTTACTAAAGTAGTTTTATTTTTATGGGCCGCGTAGACAAGCTAGACAGCTCGTTCTCAAGATCGAGATCTTCATCGATGAGCTCCTTAGAAAACATCACATCAGAATCAATCCAGTGCCTAGCGTTTGTAGATTCCTATACAAAGAAGTCAGGTATTGTATAATTTTATTCGTACATCCAGAAAAGTTAGATGGCTATACAATGAAATGAAGTTTATAGATGGATTTTCATAGTGAATTAGGTTGAAAGTTGGTGGTACTATTTGGTACTTTACTGCAAAAGCTAAAAATGAACCACAAAATGCATATTACATCAGATAAATTTATGCTTCTCGACCAAGCCGATTAGTTTATCCAAGACTACCTTTCAGTTCAGAGTTCAGAGTATAGTATATTTCATTCAGAGTCCAGAAAATAGGCTTTTCCATTGTGCGCGCGACGGAAAAAGCATTTATAAATGTGTAATAAACAATACTTTTCATTGTACCTTTCTGAAAACAAAAACAAGTACATAGGTTGAAAAATTTATTTTCCAACAAACTCATATCACAGTATAAGAACGAACCAGTAGTATTACTCTCATTTCACCATAGGCGTAGGTGGCATAAGTTTTAAAATGACTTGAACGTGTTAAATGTTTTTTCTTAAATATTGTAGAACAGTACACTGATGAGTGAATAAAACAATAGTCTTATACCAAATATTTATTGGTTTTTCCATATCACAATTTTCATTTTGTTCATTTTATAGGAAAATCAACACAAGGATGTACAAACTTTGTTGTTGGACTAATATTTATGAGTGATTCAACAATTTATCTTCCGTAACAACTTTCTCAAAAGTCAATTGGAATAATGTTCCTAATAATGAGATGTATTGTACAAAATTTTCATGCGGCACATTCAAGTTTCCAAAAGTATCCTCATTCGTATTTTCATAAGCTCTAAGGTAACAGTATAAAGACGAATCGTCTAAATTCTGATACGCTTGTGAATACGTCTCACATACGCTGCATGTATGAATTTCCAAACATGTTCCAATTAAATAACCACAAAAGTAGCGAACAAAATTCTTTTCCAATAAATCATTTGTCTGAAAGTCTTTAGGCATTGCAGTATTTGATGGAAGGAATATTGTTGGAATAGCTTTTTTTAAAAGAAGTTTTCTTTTATGAGGTTGCATTATCATGTCTGGTTGGAAATGAGCACCACATAAACGATAACTACTATTGTATAGAGTTCAAAGTTTTGGCATCAAGTCAGGCCTATCGCATGCTTCGAGCCAAACTTTAGCTTTGAAACAAAAACAACAAATTAAATCAATGCATGAAACTAAGGCTCATAAATGTAATATGAAGATCAAATAATTAGGTATTAAACTAACAGTTTCTCACATTTCTGAATCCTTTGGAAAACGGTATAATTTTCCACCACAATTATAATATTTATTGTTACATCCACGAACTACACACACAATACCCGTTTTCTTCTTTTTAATGGTATCCATTGCAAAAAATGCTTATAAACTATAAAAATAATACCGAAAAAATTTAAGCTACAATAATTAATTCGATGCGCAAATTCACCACTGGCACTTTAGTTGGATCGCAGCACAGCACTGGCCGCCGGATGAGGTACTCATCCGAACGACATTGTAGGTCACATAGAGCTCGGCAGTGTAACGTCACGAGATAACATACTGGTTCGCTCCTATACTGTGCTCATATCATTTTTAGTCTTTTTTCTCAATTTTTGGGAATCAAACCACAGTATTATGTTTTATATTTTATTGTAAAATATTTTCGTTGCGTCAGATAGGGACCAAAAGTTGTTTAAAATCTAATTAATCTTGACAACGGTAGCTGGAGCGCTGTATTTGTATCTGTAGAGTAGGGAGGGTGGGTGTAGGCTTACAGCACTTTGGCCACATGTGACCCATTGTACATCCTCCCGAGGAGTTGTCCTCCTAGGTCATTGTCCATCCTGTCCTTTCCAGGAAGGTGGACAGGTCACTGTGAGACATCTCCTTTATATCGGCAGGTGTAGGCCAAGACTCACCGAACACACTCTCTTATTGACGATTACTCCGGACACTCGCATAAGACATGCCTGACAGTTTCATCTTTCTGTTCATACATCCTGCATAGGGGTGTATCCACTAGCCCCATAGTATGAATGTGTTTCCTTAGTTGACAGTGGCCAGTCAAAAATCCTACAGTCAAACGTAGGTTTTTCCTAGTCGTCGCCAAATATTTCTTCGGCCCTAGCTTCCCAGGGTCACCAAGGGTGATCCTAGCAAGACTGCATATTTTGCTTCCATCCCATCTCTCAAGGGATTGAGCATGGGTGCAACGTGCAACGGCTAGCTTCGCAATTGTCCAAGTCGTTGGGCCGTAGGTGTCACTGGGTCCTAAAATTTTCAGTCCAGCCGCTTCCCTGACTAAAGAATCGGTGATGCGATTACCTTTATTACTCCTGTTATTTGTATTTTGTAGGATTTATTGAACACAATCCTGGGTTCAATTGCATCATTGGCTGCCTGCAGCAATAGTAGCGCAGTAAGCGCTTCTTGCCATAGGCTTAGCCTCAATTGGCCCATTCCTACTTCGGGGTTCACACCAGCCGTGCGCAATCGTACCATGGCGATTAACGGAACCTCCTTGACGTACAAGTCTAGAGGGGTCAGACCAGTAATTAGCTCCATTGCCGTGGTTGGTGTTGTACTCATAGCTCCTGTGATGTTCAACCAAGACATTCGCTGTATTTTATATAATTTCTGGATGGCCGTTGCTTGTAGAACCTTGTAGAACCCCATGCAATTGCTCCATACGTTAACACGGGTCTTCATATTGCAGTGTAGATCCAGGTGACGACACGGGGTGATAGACCATGTGCGTCCCACTGTCCTCCGACATTGCTCATAAACCACATATACGCTGTAACGCTACCGAAACGTAATAAAAAAAATATAAAAGCATCATATTGTGGTTCTATTCCCAAAAAATAAGAAAAAAGAATAAGTAATTCCACAAGGACCATACAGAAGATATCATTTTTAATGAAGGAAATATTTAAACTACAATTATGAAGATACACTTCTTTCTAGTACTTCGTTTTGTAAAACTGTAAAGATGGCTAGGACATACTTTCTGAGGAACTACAATGTCTTCGGGTGTTGACTTTGAGCTTTGTACCATTGGATCATTGAAAAGTTTACGGAAATTTGAAGTTTCCGTTCACCGATTTTTTGATATAACCGACAGCTACAGTCGAGGAACGCCAACCACCATGATATTTTAGATTAAGCGAATCTCCTTCGACTGACATACGTGCTGAAGATCTTCTTAAACCGTGCCCCGTATATTCCTCAGGATTTTTTATGTTCATATATTCTGCAATTTTTTTTGTTATACCCCTTATACTATGGCAATCTGCATGTTGGACATAACATTGCGATATGCAATAAATAGTCTTCTACTATTCATATGTTTAGGTATTGGAAGTTCAAGATATCGATAATAATTGAGTATTATAAAAGTAAAACTCAAGAGACTGATTTCTTCACATGCTTATTTCCAATCGAAGTAGAATAGAATAAATTCAATTAACCTAATAATAATGTCGTAAAAGCAATTCATATATTTTAATAGACAAAACAATAACTATAATCTGCAAGCCAGTTAGAATCAGCGATTTCCATGTTATTTGAAATTACTAATACATTTAGTTTAACTGTTGCGTGAAAACTATTATTGAACCCTAATGTAAGAAAAAGACGTTACAGAATTATTAATATGTTAGAGAGTTATTGGGATGACCTCAAATAAATAGTGGTGTCGACCTTAAAACAGACTTAAAGTTTGGAGTTATTGAAACATGAAACTCTATTATGACCTTATATTAAGGTAGGTGTCACAGATGACACAGATCACCTACACATTGTGACATATATAAATATGAAACATGCAATAAAGTCGGGATAGTGCACTGCAGTAATCGCGCACAAATAAGGACAAGCACTAACCTTAATAATGTTTCCCTTAATCAAAACATCAAATGCGCATGCATATATGTCACTATAAGGACAGCACTATTACTGCTTGACCTTATAAAAGTTCCAATAACTCTCTATTCACCTACTACCAATATGTTGTATCAAACATTACGATACTGATATGAGTTTCGTAATGGGATACTTTACCGCACCTCTCGAAAAGAGATCTGACCATTGGAAAAATCTAGTAGGGCTTATACAATCAAATACTCTTCTGGGTGACTACAACCTGTTGAGATCAAAAGAATGCATAAGTTAAAGTAAAAATGCGCTAAGAGTTTTAACAGGGATCCTAACGGGACATTGTCGCCTGAATGGGCACCTGAAAAAGCTCAAAATAGTGGAGGAAGAAAAATGCAGATTTTGTGGAATGGAAGAAGAAACCTCATTCCTCAAACTTTCCACCTGCACAGCACTTCAGAATCCTAGAGCACAGCACCTAGGAGATTATTGGATAGAAGAGGAACATTTGCCTAAGTTGAAGCCTGCAGACATCCTAAAATTCCTCCGGGAAATAGGACTAAAGGAGCTTCTAGATTCTGAGACTCTCCTCATAAACTGAGAAGTAAGAAGCACAATAGATCTTTTAGGTCTCAGTGAATGTCACTCCAAAATACATACATACAAATAGTGCTCGACCTTAAAAAAGACTTAAAATTTGGAGTAATTGAAACATGAAACTCCATTATGACCCTATATTAAGGTAGGTGTCACAGATGACACAGATCACCTACACATTGTGACATATGAATATGAAACATGCAACAAAGTCGTTATAGTGCACTGCAGTGATCGCGCTCAAATAAGGACAAGCACCTTAATAATGTTTCCCTTATTTAAAACATCAAATGCGCATGCGTATATGTCACTATAAGGACAGTACTATTACTGCTTGACCTTATAAAAGTTCCAATAACTCTCTAATCACCTACTACCAATATGTAATATCAAACATTACGATACTGATATGAGTTTCGTAAAGGGGATACTTTACTGCACTAGTGTGGTAATAGTATATTACGTAACTTGTGTGGTAAGAAGCATTCTACGCTCGAATAAGAATAAGAAGCATAAGAAATAACAGTTACATAATTACAGGTGCTTGGTAAACTCCATTACTCCATTACTCTATTACCAATGAAAGAAGCACATTGAAGAACTAACGTTCAATCATCATTAATATATTGTTGATAATCAAAAGTCAATTTTTTAATTATAATCAATACATACTTCTAGCCCTTTGGGCTTTTCATAGTTAAAGCCATATCGAATGTTTCCAAATAGTAAATTTTGAATAAAATGGCGACGTCTATTGACAGTTGCTAAGATGTTAGTAGTGTAACTATGTTCCTTCTAAGTCAAACAACACTCAGTATATGGTACATCGTCATATTTTGGTAGAACCATCCTGTATAAGTGCATAAATATAATGGAATGCGCTGTGTTTGTATACAAAGTATAGGAAACAAGCCCGCCCAAGGCTATAATGCATAAATTATATACGCAATTAATATATTTTCAATGGTATAGTGTATAATACTTTGCTATGACCATCCTGTTATTAAAAATCCGCCAGAGGCAACTAATGCAGTCCGGAGTCTTACGCAATAGGTATGCAATTATTATTGAGGTCATTTTAGATAGTTTATTAGTTTTTTTAAAAAAATCTATAAGGTGATAATACATTAATTATATACGAATGAATATATATTTTCAATGGGTTAGTCTACTATGCATATTATACTTTGCTATAACCATCCTGTTATTAAAAATCCACCAGAGGTGAAAGTTTTACACAATAGTATAAAGTATATGTGATTATTATTGAGATCATTTCAAAGAGTTTATTATTTTAAAAAAATCTAAAATCTGTTTATATATATACCGATAGGATGCTGTTTGATTCTAATAAAGTATTAAGCTACTAGTTCTACCTGAAATCGTTGAAAGAAAATGAATGAGAATAAACCAGAAAATGTGGTAAGATTGAAAATTTTTTTATTTATTTTTCATTAATTTGAAATATTTGAGGTTTTGAAAGTGTTGAAAACAAGTCCAAACGCTTTCATTCCAACAAGAGCTACATCACAATCTGCAGGATGTGATTTACAAACACCTATAAATTTTACTATAGGTTCAAGAGAAAGATTCCTTGTGGATAGTGGGTTGAAATTAGAACTACCACAGGGAGTTTATGGTAGAATAGCACCACGATCTGGCATAGCGCTTAAAAATGGAATAGAAGTGTTTGCAGGTGTAATTGATGCTGATTATAGAGGTACAATTAAAATATTATTATATAATTCATCAACAACCATAGTTAAATTTGAGAAAGGAGACAAAGTCGCCCAACTTATTTGTGAAAAATGTTGTATTCCGATTATTGAAGAGGTGGATAATTTAAGTTTTACAGAGAGAGGTGAAAATGGTTTTGGATCTTCATCTTGAATTCATATAATTCACGTTATCTCTAAGTGTATGTAAGCAGTAAAGGAAATCATTAAAATTGTAAACATACTGTTAAAAAAATGTTAGTATAATAGTTTGCAGAATGAATAATCTATT
The DNA here is from genome assembly GCA_910591675.1 of Galerucella calmariensis. NCBI lineage: Eukaryota > Metazoa > Arthropoda > Insecta > Coleoptera > Chrysomelidae > Galerucella > Galerucella calmariensis. The sequence goes on along the minus strand of CAJUYG010000085.1, from coordinate 362,143 downwards.
TGATCCACCTGAGTGTAGAATTTTTGAAACAATAGTTTGTTTAGTTTGTAGAAAAGTGTTACGTAAAATTTTTAAACTTGAAAAAATTTGGAGTTGTAAACAAAAATTAATAATTGGTTTGTGTACGGTTGAATGTTATCAAACAAGACCACTTAGAAAATTTCCGGAATACATAGATAGTAATTGGTTTCATGAATTAGACCCATTAGATGAAAAAGAGATATATTGCAGATATTTTTTACCTCCACGACAACGAGATTAGAATATTAGAAGAAAATAATTATAAGACCGTCAGTCTTACAACATCCTCAGAAGAAGAAGAAGGTAACATAAATCTGAACAGAATGACTTCCTTAAATTTAAACTTTATTATTTTGGTTGCCGTCTCAAATAATATGCTGTACACAAATGTACCAGATAATGCAAAACATGTTGCAATATGTTTTGATATGAAGAATACAAGAGAAGACTGTAATCGAACAACATGGAGTTTGTTAAGTATAACAAAAACAAATAATGGTCACCTCTCTGTATACCATATTGAAATTCCAGAAACGAATTTATCATATTTTAGTTACAAATTAAAAATAATATTTAATGATAATTCCGAAGGTGATCAAACCCAATGGCAGAATGTGATTATAGATGATATTCCCATAGACAAGACAAACATAAGCGAAAAAGTTGATAAATTGTACATTTTAACATATATAATATTGATTTTATTAATTATTATTGTTATATATACCTTACTTAAAATGGTAAGAGTATTTACACAATATAAGTTTTACTCAACGGTTTGTAGTAAATAAAACAAGTTAATTAAATAATATTCTTTTATTTTTCATCCATTATAAAATGTTCATATAATATATAAGCATTTCTTAAAGCGCACATAGATGGATTAATCTTATGATAAAAACATTTTGGTGTCGAGGCTGCTAATGGTGGATCTTCATCTAATTCATATACAGGTGCGGTGGAATATTTTTGAATGAAATTAGCCTTTTCTTTTCCTTTCACGAAAACCATCTCAGCATTTTCAGTAATATCTTTTACAATATTTTTGAATTTATGTAAATGTGTATAACCACTATTCCAATCGATTCCATGATGATTTTTCATTAACCAAGTTGCTTGTCTATGTAAGTCTGGAGGTAACATATGTAGAGGAAATGGTGATTTGAAAATATAGTGACTTACTTGATGACCATCGTATGCTGCAAATTCTTTAACGATAAATTTATTATTTTCGATCTTAAAACCTTGAACATCTAAAACAACTTTCATATTTGTAATTGTTGCAATTTAGTTACCGCACCTTTATATTGTTCATAATATTTTATGTCACGTTTGAGACGTGTTAATTTAAAAAGAAACTGACTAAGAGCAATTTGATACTCATGGGTATTCATATTTAATGAAGAATATGTAGTAACCCTACTTTTATATTGCATGTTGATCATGCGCGCTATGTTTTTTCTACATCAGTATTGCTTAACAATTTTAGTTAATGGATTATAGGAAAATTGTTTTTCATGAAAGATTAAACAATATGCAGAAATATCACTCGTAATGGGAGCATTTAACTCAAATTCTATACGAAGAACTACAGATCCAGACTGTATTAGTTCCTTCTGCCTTGAGCAATCTATATGAATTAAGGGAGCTGTATCTCTAAATTCGTCAGGTGTGAAAATAGGTTCACTGTTCGAACGGTTATAATAAGAAGTTTGAAAATCAGCAAACATTTTATATAACGTAGCAAAACTATTGTTTGTAAAATCTAAAAGTAAATCATTGTATGGATACTTCTCAGAATTGAGAAATACCTTAATATTTTTCAAATTCAGATGTTTAAAATGACTCATATTTTCTTTTATGTTACCCCTACCATTATTTTGAAATCCAATTACAATGTGTCTAGGCGTCTCTACTTTTGTACTAGTTTTCACGGCCCAAGTGTGGCGAGACGTTTTCGGTAAGCTGGGATACTCAATCAATTGCCAAGATCTGAATTTTATCGGTAGTTCCTGGTTACTTTGAATAATTTTGTTTAGATGTAATTCATGTTTTATGTTTGGTTTCACGAGTTACATCTGTATTCCACGTATGATAAGCAGATGCCATCATTATCATAATTCCTAGAAACCTTCGACACAGCATTTTTTATCTTTTCTTTCTTTTCTAAATTCATAATTACAATTTCATTCCATTGTTAGCTTTTATAGTAATAAGATTAATCATTGTTAAGATTTTCGTTTAATTAAATAATAAATAATTTTTAAAAACATAATTTGGGCATTCCAAATCATTTCTGGCGCAGTCAGTAGGATATCTAGATTGTAACGTATCGAACGTGATCAAGTTTGTTTCGACAATTTACTAGATATACCGAACTTTTGAGTCGTGATTCGTGTGTGGAGGTGTTTAAGTGGAGTGGTTCTCCGAAAATCGAGAAACCCATCTATCGAAGACCATCGAAGCACTCTTGCAATTCGAAGCGACGAAAGTTGGAACAGGAATCGTCCAATTTTGCGAGGATTGTATTCTCATAGTTAAGTGGATATGCTCAAATTCATCATCATTTTTATGTAAGTCGAAGAAATTATTAATTAAACAGGGATAAATAGAAACAGATAGTACACAGTTAGCAAAATTTTTTTTATATAAATTAAGATAAGATAATTCATTAAGGATACATAAATAAATTTGCATTATAATTTGAACATATATATATATGTCCATCGAATCTTTGGTAAGCGAACTTGAAAGTTTAGAAATAAATTCAAATAATCCCAATTTGATAAGACCAATAATGGCAGAATTTAAACCTGAATTTCTTAACTGTGTTCCAGAATTTGATGGTAACCCGAATGAACTTAATCGTTATTTATCTATTTGTGAATCAATTATTGGTACATTTTATTTAAGAGAGCAACCCCATCATTTTCAGAATACATATTTACTTAATTCATTAATTTCAAAACTGCGTGGCAATGCCAAATTAGTTGTAAACATTCAAAATGTCGCTACTTGGAATTCTTTAAAAGATACACTTACAAGAAATTTCGCAGACCAAAGAGACGAGGCATGTTTAAATCGTGATCTCGTAATGATGAGACAAAATATTAACGAACGACCTCAACAATTTTATGATAGAGTTCTGAATATCCTTAATCTTCTCTGTAGCTATGTAGATTTGCATGAAGCCATTCAAGGCAATAAATTATTGAAAAGAGATTTATATAATAATCTAGCTTTAAAAACATTCCTATCTGGTCTAAGAGAACCCTTAGGAACAACAATTCGTTGCATGAGACCAAACAACTTAAACGAAGCGTTGCAATTTGTCCTAGAGGAAGATAACATCAGTTACTTCCAAAATTATCAAAATAAAAATTCTTATAGACAAAATTCCTTGCAAGCGAGGCAACAGCAAAGACCCAATTTCAATTACTCCCCTCATTCAAATAATCAAAATCAATTCAATCATCGAAATGATTTCAATAGGAACAATTTTAATTCAAATACCCCCAACAACGCATTCGCCAATACCTTTCCAACAGGGCCAATCCCAATTCAGCCCCAGCCGTTGAGAAATCAACATTTTCCAAGCAGTTCTAGCGTTTTTAGACAAAACCGAAACAACGATGTATTTAGGCCCAACCAAATACAAAATCAAAACCTACCAAAACCCACACCAATGAGTGTTTCAACTCGAAACACCTTTAACAGAGGTACACCCTCTAATACTTCTATCCGTAACGTGCCAAACGTTTCGAACACTTCTTATTCAAATCAAAGACCCCGCAGGAATTTTATCTCTGAAGAATTGTTTAATACCGACTGTCAAACTTCTTTTCAGGACTCTGAGCAAGATAATTATGATTATAAAGTAAACGAAATTTCAAATAACCCAGATATGACATCATCAAAAATATCTCAAACTCCAAGTATATGGACAATTCTGATATATTGCCTTCTACTTATATCAGGAGGCTACTTAATTATAAGACGACTTTCAAGAAGTATTAGAAGAAAACCCCAAGAGGACCAACCAGTGGACCTTGCCAATATTCAACTCCCTCGCTAACCCTCGGAGTTGAATTTGAGAAGGGAGGAGTTACATCTGTATTCCACGTATGATAAGCAGATGCCATCATTATC
>CAJUYG010000085.1:312083-357573 GCA_910591675.1 Galerucella calmariensis | reverse complement strand
TTCCTGCGATCAAAAACCCATTCAAAGTTACTTTTGTTTTGGTCGACATAAATCTACAGATTGTTTTTACTTAAGTCAAACTTATTCGGCTATACCAAAACAATTAATTCGAGATAATGCCAATCTCCTGATAATTTTTCAACAAGATTTCACCAACTTAAGACACATCTATGATGATCATGTTAATATTGACATGTCATTTCAAAAATTTAAAGACATTTGTTCATACTGTTGGGGGGAAAAGTTTGGATTTCTCACTATCGATAAAGATTCTGAAATAGCATCTGGTGGTCGTTATAGGAAAGGATTTGATGGATACATTTATATATAAGGAGAAAAGTATATATAGTCAATTTCAAATCCAGCATGAATCCTAAACTAACTCAACGACTGGTCAAAGCTAGGCAGGCGCTTCGAAAAAAGTATAAAAGTTTGAAGCGAAACATAAACCAATCTCAATCACGACTGGAACAAACCTATGAGCCCATTACTCAACCGCTAAAACAACTAATATCAACTATCGAGAAACAAGAATTGATTAAACAAGAACCATCAATATCACCAAAAAAAGAATCTCGCCTATCAAGTTCAAAATATCAACCAAATCCTTCCCATTATGCACTTGCTTTCGATTCACCCAAAGAGGATGTTTTCAGTTCTAATACAAATGATGATGATGATGATGATGATGATGATGATGCGTTTGAGCCAAATAAAACTTTAGGGTACAGTAGTGATGAAAATATTAGTAGATTTATAGATGAAAGTATCCGTGACCTCGGTCGAATGACCAACGACCAAGGTATCCAGCAATATTATGAACAGTTTGAAAATCCCTTACCTAGAGTGTACATAAGGGAAGGTATTGCTGACACCGAAGGACAATTTGATAATACTCTTGGAGTCTATCATGATTTGCAGCTAGAAAAATTCTCTATTGGTGATTCTCCAATTGACTTTATTGGACCTGATTTAAAAATACAAGGTATTACCTACAAGGGTACTCCAGGTCTGTATGAACTGTTATTCAAAACAGACCCACACATTTTTACTAAAAATGATGCTAAGGAATATGTTGACATTTTAGAGAGAACTAATGCTCTATACACAAAAAATAATAGAAAATTACCAAAACGGAGAATTCCCGCAAAATTAAAAAATAAATTCACTAACGCTATTCAACCTTTCCTAGGAATTCCTCTTGTTGCACAAAGAGAACGAGCCTTTTCAGTTCCCACTATGACTACAAGACAAATAGCAGCAAAACTGAAGGGTGGGAAAGGTTTAACAATGATGCGATATTCCCAAAATCCCATTGATTATAAATATTTTGATGATTTCAATGAATTGATTGATAGATTACGCTTACTTGTAGCTTCAAAACAAGCTGGTAATAATGCTCACCAAAATGAAATAGTGTCTATTGTTGAAGAACTAAGAGAAGGTGGTATAATAGCATAAATAGATGGATTATATTCACATTAGTAGATATGCCGTTAAACAAGTTTAATCAACATTATCTCATCACACATTCCAATGATGAGGTACTACCACAATCACCATTCTATATTTGTCAACCTGCAGACATTCAAAGTTTAGCAATTATTAATATTAGCGGAAATATAGATAAAAATGTTAGTTCATTAAACTATATATTAAATAATAATAATACTGAATATACTTTTCCAGTAAGTGGAAAAGTGGTTAATATCAATAGCAACAAACCACCAACTAAAGTATTAATACTTTATAAAAATAAATATCAAAATTTGAGTGTTCTCAACCAGCAATCCATAACAAAGGGTGAAAAGATTTCAATTGGTATAGGTAAAGAAAAAAATTATTATCCATATATTGAACTTGTGTTAGAATGTCCTCTGGTGAGCTCTACATAAATATAGTACTTTTCCAACAAATGCATCATTCCAACAATGCCTCTTAATAAATTCAATCAACACTATTTACAATCATCATCGTCGTCGTCGTCGTCGTCGTCGTCGTCGTCGTCGTCAGTTCCAAAATTAAGTGCACAATTTTATATTTGTGACTCTTTTGATTATCATGTTGAAAACATTATTCGATTGAAAGGCGAAAAGAAAACTAGTTTAAATAAAGATTATTATGTGTTGGATAATGCAGGTACAAATTTTCTTTTCCCCTACAATGCTAAAATTGTACAAGTTCGACATTACGCTGCAGATGGAGAGGTTTTAGTTAATGGTATATCATTCAAATTCAATGAAATTAGTGGTAATAATTTTAAGAAAGGTGATAAAATCCTATTTAAATTAGGTACACCTTCTTCTATTTGCATTGAATTCATAGTGCAGTGTCCAATAGTGAAAGATGAGTAAGGCACAAGTTGTGAATGAATTACATAAACCAGCAAGAATCAATTATAGAAGAAGACATGTTGTAATTAAAGGATTACATGATTTGATACAAGCTGATTTAGCTATTATGACTCCCTATTCAAAAACTAATAGGGGCTACAATTATATCCTAGTTGTAATCAATGCTTTCAGTAAATATGTGTGGGTTGAGGCGATTAAAAGAAAAACAGGTAAAGAAATCACATTAGCTATGAAGCATATCCTAGACCAAATGAATGTTCCACCTAAAAATCTTCAAACTGACAACGGAACTGAATTTTATAATAAGAATTTTCAAGAGCTTATGAAAAAATATGGTATTAACCATTACAGCACATTCTCCAATTTAAAAGCAAGTATAGCAGAGCGAGTAATTCGTACTCTAAAATCTATGTTATGGAAACAGTTTAGCATGCAAGGATCTTACAAATGGTTAACGACTCTACCCAATATTGTCAACAAATATAATAATACAAGACATTCCACTACAGGTGCCATTCCCAGTGAAATAAATGAGAAAAATGCAAAGTATATTACTGCATATAATCACCTGAAAACTATTGATACAAGATCATCAAATTTTAAAAAAGGAGATTTTGTTCGAATTAGCAAGTATAGACATGTTTTTAAGAAGGGTTATACTCCAAATTGGACTGCTGAAGTTTTCAAAATAAAGAAGGTGAAACTTACTAATCCAACAACTTACATACTGGAAGATGATAAGAACGAAGAAATACAAGGAGGATTTTACAGGGAGGAATTGCAAAAAGTTAAATATCCTGATGTGTATTTAATAGAGAGGGTTTTAAAACGAAAGGGTGATCGGTTATTAGTAAAATGGCTTGGGATGGATTCTAAATCATGGATAAATAAAAATAGCATTGTTTAAAATTATTATTTTTATTGTTAAATAAAATTATATAAAATGATTGACAATTTATTTACACATTTAAATTCTTAATTTTATCATAAACCTTACATCTATGTTTTATATCTAATATTGGATCTATAATTTGAGAAATTTTAATAATTCGTTGCATAAACCGTAGTCGGTCACATGCGGCAATGATCCATGATGATCCTTGTCTCGCTTGTTGATATGCATATTTCCAAGTTACTAATAAATGAATTTTGTTTCTTGTTTCATCAAAGTGAATAGTTTTCTTTACTTCTATTGTATGTTGTCTATTCTTCATATTTCATAGCTGTAAATCTTCATCTTTAAGTAACTGAGGATATCTATATATTAATTCTAATGCGATAGCGTATGTCTCGTTATTTAAATGTTTTATAGGTTCAATTATATTCAAGGCTGTAGTTACTGGATCGGTGGAATCTTTTATTCCCATTTGTAAAATTTTCAATGAACTAGCAAATTGTAAATTTTTCAAGTCTGTTAATCTATTTTCAATGAGTGGTAACATTTTCCATAACATTGAAGTAGTATCAGCTCTTAGATAAATACAAGAATCACCCCTATAAATTTTCACAACATTCCCGAATGATAATCGTTTAAATATCAAATCAAATTCACCCATATCTAACGGTTCCATATTCTTTTTGTTTGTTGATTTAAATAAAAAGTCATCAATATCATTTCTACATGATAAAAGAATGTTCCATTTTTGCGGACTGAATATAAAATAGGTATTTTTGGTTCCAAATATCCCAACACATGGATCGTAATTTAAATAAGGGGATAAACCAACCTTTACATATTTTGTTTTATATGTATTTAGAGACAATTGACGTTCTCCCAAAAATACGTCATTATCTTGCAATTGATTCATATATGTAGTGTTTGTGAGTGATTCAACTACTACTATTACTACTACAATATACTATCGCTATTAGAATAATTTAAAGATATTCTCTGGTTGAAATCTGAAAAAAAAAATCTCATTTATTCCAAAAATTACATCATGCTCTCGAGAAATGGAAAAAATTGTTTCACCCCACTCTAAAATAAAGATTATAAACGTTGAAAATCGCTGAATCTGAACAGTATATTAATAAACTTCAAAAGTGAATTTTTAAAATAAAATCATGTATAATCAACAGCAACAGCACTATCATCTAGAAGATTGTATTTGTCCAATGAAGGACCATTGGCTATACAAGCGACGATTATATCAGTTTAATGAAGAAGAACTTGAGAAGTTTCCATTGGATTATTTGATTCAAAAGGCGCAACCACTTGAGTTATTATATGCATGGTATAAATTACCAAGAGCATATCGAGACAATTTTGATTTACAAATCCAACTGCCTTGTTTTATACATTACAATCGTCCTGACTGGCAAACTCACATCGATGGACCACCTACATCACAGTCAAGATGTCATTTATGTAACTTAACTATTGAACAAATACATGTTTGATGTAAATAAAATCTGTTTAATATACTATGTTTTTTATTACATAAATTACAAAGATATACTTTTACAAAGTTACAAAATTTCTTAACTAGATACTCTTTGTTATATTTTATAAATAATTATGATATATCATCATTTCTATCAATCTCATAATCCTCAATAAATCGCTACTGACTACTCTTATAACCCCAAGGAAGTGTGTCAAATGACTTTGAAATTAACTGACGTTTATCATCGTATGGACTTAAAGCAATTTTAGTCTGTTCTATACTGAATACATTGTGAGCATATGAACGAATAGTTTGTTGAGTTATGACTTTTGTGTTGAATTCATTTAAGCATGTAATATAATCTTCAAAAGTAATAATATTTTTCACTATATTTTTTTTAATCCCCTTAGATTTTTTTGAAATACCAAAGTTATTCAGTTCAATAGCTATTTGGTTTGAGGACATGCCCTTCTTTTCAAGTTTTTTCTTGAAATTTAATTTTTCCTCCTCACTGACTTGCATTTTGTAGGTATACATTTTAGAACGAAGACCAGCAAAATGAGTAATAATTTTACCATTTGCCTCATCTTTCATCAATCCCGGTATTTTTTTATTCACCAACGGAATATTATAAATATTATTTTTGTTATAATCTGAAGTATCAAATTTGTGGATATTTTTTTTAATAATATCTTCGTAAACGTCTAGGTTACTTATTTCATAGATAAAACTATCTGTGTCTGTGTACAATAATTTACATTTTTCCACACCTGCTGTTGGTATTATAAAATTATAGTGAAAATCATACATACAAATTTTTGAAAGATCTAAAATAACCATACCAATGTATAGTGGTTTATTAAATATTAATTCTATTTTATTCAACTCAATTGCCATCAAGTTTTCATCAAAAATTGTTCTATTGTGAAATCGTGGACTAGCAATTAAATTTTTCGCCCCGTAACGTCCCTCCCACTTAGAGCAAAGTTTAACGAGTCTATGTAATCTTATGTTTTCCATAGTTTTTCCAAATACTGCGTTATTAGCAAGTTTAAATTGATTTTTTTCAAAGTTGCTTGTAGCACTTACCCTTAATCGACTGTTTAATTCAATATAAGGTCTCAACCATTCTGATTGATTGAATTCCAACACTTTATGTATTTTCGTAATTATTAAACCATGTGCCAATGCTTGTTTTAAATTTCTATAATGTATTGTATATTCTTTTTTATCATACAAATCAGCTATCAACTTTGGTAGTTTTGAGGCTGGAGGAATGCGATGGTTAGCACAAAAAGGAAAATCTTTATGTAGAGTATGTAGACTCTTTGGATACTCCAAATCCACTTGTAATATGTACCCAATCGGAGAATTGTCTGGAATTGTTGTTACATCAATGTTTGAACTTGACCATTTAAATCCTCCAAATGGTAATGGTTCACACATTGCGTAACCGTAAAGGTTATTCACATCTAGGTAAAGGATTGTTTTGGTAGGTTCTGATGAATCATATCTGTCACCCATATATTTATTGTTTGCCTCTGAAAATCGACTACAGCATACCGAAATTCCACCTCGAATCGCTTTCTCTATAAACATAACCATGTCAACATCCTTTAAAATTTCCAATTTACATTTAGTATATTTTAACATAGCATCCCAAGTGTAGCCTGGCATTGTATAATACCATGCAGGATCTAAACCATATGTTTTCAATGCTGTTTCTCTAAAATTATCCATAACATCTGCTAGTAACAGAATATCTATCTTCATATACAAACTACTGTATTCTCCAAGGTGATTTATGTTGAAAGCGGTCCAAACATTTTGTGCATGAGTGTAATCAGTCTTGCACAATTCCACATCATTTAGTTTATTATAGAATTTTTCAATGGGTGGTAGCTCTTTCTCCTTCAATTTATCAACATTATCTACATAATCATAGGGAAACACCCCTTTTCTAGTTAGAAGTTGAAATTGATTATGATCCAAATTCTTAAACTCATGTTTTAAATTCTGAAAATTGTCTAAGCTCAAAGTTGAAACAAGTTCATTAAGACTACAACCCATAAATCTAAAAGAATCTATAAACCTAAATTTAATTCTACTATCATTATCTGTTAGAGTGAAAGATATGTACTTTTCTTTATTTAGTGGAAGAACAGATACATGTCCACGCTTGGCAATGTCTTTTATGATAAAATGTGCGTCATAATTTGAAAGGTTGTGAAATAATATTGGAACAATAAACAATTTTTTAAATGAAAGATTACAAGTTTGATGAGCGTAACCTCTAAATAGTCCTGTAAAATGATCATGGTCCTTAACAATTATGTCTCTTTGATTAAAATGTTTCTCACAAATGTGACAAATATGTACATTTACATTTTCTATTGAATCTACTATTATTGGTATTATATTCACAATTTTACTCTCAACAAATTGTGCAATCTTTTTAATTTCATTTGAAAACCAATCCATACAATCTTCACCTTCATGATGATTGAAATAGGAAAAATTGTTGTTATAAGTACATTTCATATAATATCCTGCGCAAAATGCTTTATGATGTTGGTATTTATTCGTTGTTTTTGATAATTTTGTTTTACATGGTTCTAAAATAGCTTCAATATCAGCATAGATAAGGAAAGGTATTTTTTGTTTATAGACAAAATTTCTAAATTCAACAGCATCATATTTTGGGAATGAAATTTTACAGTTGTTTCTATTTTCACATAACAAATAATGCTTTTTCAACTTTTCCTCACTATAAAAATAATTTAAACAACGGTCACACAAGCTAATTGTAGCTCTATGCTTAGTGATTTGAGATCGAATAAGTCGTGAAAGATTTTTAATTAAACAATAATGAAATTTTATTTCAATATTTTCATCATCATCATCATCATTATCATCTTGTTCTGATTCTACAAAATTATTCAACTTTGGAAAATACTTATTTTGAATTAATAACAAATTAACATGTTTCTCTAATTTTCGTTTGGTAAGTTTAGCAGGTACAACTTCATAATATGAACTTTGTTGTGTACAATTTAATTCTAGAGCGTATACGTTTACGGAAATATTATTCAATTCCTCAAATTTGTTAATTTGATTTAGTTTCATAGGTAATTCTAACCCTTTGACATTTAACACAAGACTATAGTGTGGATATGATGAGGTGAGTCTATAATTACCTGTTGGTGGGTATAAAAAACTAACAATACTCCAAAAAAAGCATGCGTCATCTCTATTTTGAATGTTGATGCATGCTTTTTTATTTTCTATCTGGGGTGGTAATTTGATAAAAGAGGTTCCATTACCAATTTTATATTCGTTTATAGCTACCTCCAATAATAGAATTTTTTGTAGCGCCCAACCGCTTGATTCTTCCGAAAATTCTGACAGTTTATTTAAAATATAATCTGTTACATGTTCTTGAAACCAAATAGCTAAATCAGTTGATTGATCTAATACTGCATTAGGTGTCACAAAATACTTTTGATCAATTACTTCTTGATCACCTGACGTTTTAACAAAATCTGCCCACAGTGTGGTATTAATTTTTACAATTAACTTTTTTTTAATAATTTTGAGAATCTTAATTTTAAAGAGATCAAAAGCATCTGATAAAAATTCTTTTATTTCTTTATGATTCACATTTATAATCACTGCTGTTTGAACTCTACTTTTGAAACAAGAAATTATATTTTCCCAGTAAACTTTTCGATTTTGTTTTACACCAACATGTTTGTTTTTTAATTTTATTAAACATTTTAATCGTTTCAATTGACCAATTTTTGTTAATATCTTACGTTTTTGACCAACCTTTAAATGATATTTTTTCAATGCTATGTTACATTTTTTAATATGTTCATTAATTAATTTTATTGATTTGTTTTCAGCAGAGTTCACTCTAATTAACTTAATAGATTCATCAATTTTGGATAATGTACCATGATATTTGTCCATAATATTATATCATAACTATTTATAAAAATATAACTCACCAATAATTAGATTTCAACAATTTCAAACGATGCTGTTGGATTCAATTTTCCAATGTCTACCGCTCCTCTGAATATTATTGCGTACTTCCCTTCTTCAAAATATTTTATATAAGGTTTATACGTCTCTGTTACCCTCTGCGGTAGGAACGTTATTTCTTTCTCCAGTTCCAGCAGCACCGTTTCCCCAAATTTACTCCTAACTATTTTAGCCGAAATGATTTTTTTGGGTTCCCCTAATATTAAGTCCGTTAATTTTGTAGTTGGTTTTGGGTCTCTTTCTAAAAGTGAGGAAGAATTTATGGTTTTTAGATCCATTTTACTAAAAATAATAATAATAATATGATTAAACATTAGAACACATCACTAATTTAAATTCTAAGTAAAATAAAAAAAATAAAAACGTCTTACCTGTTGTTTATTGAAGGTGATGATGTGATTGAAAACAAGAAACGATTGAATTTCACAAGAAAATCTTGAGCTTAAATACAAAATGAATCTAATGACCTTAATAATAATTGCATAGGTATTTACTTATTTTCCGCGACTTACGTAAGACTTTCAACTGCATTAGTTGTCTCTGGTGGATTTTTAATAACAGGATGGTTATAGCAAAGTATAATATGCATAGTAGACTAACCCATTGAAAATATATATTCATTCGTATATAATTAATGTATTATCACCTTATAGATTTTTTTAAAAAAACTAATAAACTATCTAAAATGACCTCAATAATAATTGCATACCTATTGCGTAAGACTCCGGACTGCATTAGTTGCCTCTGGCGGATTTTTAATAACAGGATGGTCATAGCAAAGTATTATACACTATACCATTGAAAATATATTAATTGCGTATATAATTTATGCATTATAGCCTTGGGCGGGCTTGTTTCCTATACTTTGTATACAAACACAGCGCATTCCATTATATTTATGCACTTATACAGGATGGTTCTACCAAAATATGACGATGTACCATATACTGAGTGTTGTTTGACTTAGAAGGAACATAGTTACACTACTGATGTTGCTAGGTAAGCCGTGCGATTTAAGGCTCTTTCTCATTAGACGTGCCAGGAACCGAATCGGCAACGGCAAGGCACATGCTCGGCGCGAGCAAGATTTTTTGAGGCAATTCACACTGCAATAGGCTTGCCGTGGGTTAGTAGTTTTCAGCTTTGTGAAAAGTGATATTCCCGACTTCTACGTTAATAAAAATTGCTCTGATGTTAGATGAAGAAGAACTTGAAATGAACAATTCAAGAAAGAGTGTTCCATAATGTGTTTTTATACATACTGTCAGCGTATCTTTTATTAGAGAAATCATAAATAGCTTCATTTTCTCTAACATATTCGATAACGATTTCATCTTCTTCCAATGAAAAAATGTCCTTCTGACGAGACGACATGCTGACCACTAAACTTCTATAATCCTAGGAACGCAAATACTACCAAGCCGGTAAAGTATTCACACTTGTCTGAACCTGCACGGAACATGCTCGGCAAATATTGTTTGAGAAGAACCCCGCGGGCAAAGGCCGTCGCTTGCCTAGACGTTGCCGGCATAATGTGAATTAACCACACAAAATCCATATGATCAATGAAAAAGATATTTTGCCGATTCGGTGCCTTGCCTGTGCCGAGCACGTGGCTTGCACGAAAGTGAGAATTGGCCTTTACTTTACAACTGTGCGTTTTTTTAAAGTGCGTAATAGATATCATTACATTGATACCGACTGTGTGTTATTGTCTGATTACAGGGGGGGTCGTGGGTAAAGTAAAATCAATTGGAATGAACGTGTCAAAGTTGACAGATTGCAGAATGCAAAGCCGGAGTGCTCGAAATAGAGCAAGTATTTTAAAGACCAGTTATCCACGAATACTTTACGCTATTTTTTTTATTGGTGCACTTTGAAATTATAAATACTGGTCTATAACTACTACAACAACAAGAAATGGGAATCATAGATTGAGATAAGAAATAAATGTCAAATGGTTGAATTCGTGAAGTATGTGATGTATACCTTGCGTTGTCGTGGAAATGAGAAAAAAAAACTAATTTGTATTTTGATGGAATTTCATCATCACATTGTTAAATATTGTTCGAATAAAAGTTTTGACGTTACAAACTACTCCTGTCAGATCAATAATAAAAAATTTTCATTTAGACATGATTGAGACCATAGATTTAGACTTCGTTTCTCGAGTTGTTGATGTTGCCACGGTAACTTTAAAACACGCGCGTGTTTTAAAGTTCGATTTAAACACGCTGAGGCGTGCTTTAAATAGGTAAAATGGTTCACCAATAAAAAAAATATTGTAGGTACTATATTCGTATCGTAAATTCATATTACGATATTCAATGGGTTATACTTGGCCTGACGGCCTCGTTTAACAAATTTCCCATCTCATTTCGTAATATAAATCTTTACGACACCACTTCTATCGTAAATATCTATAACGATACAAAGTGTATGGGTCAAAGGGACTTACTGCCATTATAATTGTGAAGCTTCTTGATCTGTGAGTTTTGCCGTCTTTAAGGAGAATCACTGAGAAACGGCCATTATCTTCCAGTTTTTCCGCATTGGGTTCTTTCCAGCATGCCTCGGAAATACCAAATACTGAAATTATTTCAGTGCATAAATACTTCCCATCTGGTGCTCAAGGATAATTGGTCTGCACTTAATACTTTAGATTTTTTCGGAGTGTAACCAACACTTTGTTGTTCAATAAATGCAATAGTTTTTTTCAATTTAGTAACGTCCACATTTTTTTCAATTGCCAGAGAATTTTTTATCATTAAAAATTTACTCCAGAAAGTAGAATTTTTTAAGAATATCATCACTCACATTTTTTTGATAGCGCCACCCGCAAAATACTTCAAACTCCCTCTTATATCACTCACATGACTTCGTGAACAGTAATTGTGCACGTATTTTGTCCGCTTGTAACAATATTTGTTCCTCAGTAATCATTTTAATAATGTAGAACAATAATGATTTAACATTTACGGTACCCCAACTAGGCTTGTTAAGATAGGGGTTTCAGTAAGGTATAATGAACAAATCTTTCAAAACATCGCAACTGTATACAGCCGATAGGAATCCGGAAAATTTCTGGTCTGTGTATTCTAACATCATCATAAACCTCATGATCACCCTTAACAACTCCCGTATCTCGTATATCTACAGGGTGGGGCAATCTTCTGACATCGGAGGATTACATCGTTATGGTGAGAGATAGAACTTTATTATTTTTTGTGATCTGATACAGTTTTTGAGGGCACATTTTGAAAATACTTTCGATTCTACAGGGTGTTCCAAAACCACGTAGCAGCACAAACTTACATTTTTTTAAATGGGACGTACTATATTTTGTCCAAGAATCGAAAAGTTCTCACCGAGAGAGTTACAAAAATATAGCACTCTAATATATTATAAGGGTGTTTTACAAAGATATGGCCAATTATTAGCAAAAAAGACCTCCTCTTTAACACTCTGCAGAACAGTAAATTAAAATAAATCAACAGGTCTTTGTATTCAAATGTCATACAGACATCATTGGCTGTGCTCAGTATTAATAAGTTTTTTCATCTGTGGCTTTTTTAATACAGGGTGAAACAAAACGCAAATCAACCAATATCTCAAAATTTTTAAATGAATCACCCTATAAGTCTTTTTAAAATTTGTTAGTACAATTAATAAACTTTCAAACGATGTAGTAAACTTAGGGCATTAGTTAATGGAAAATCGTAGATACTTTATGATAATGGTCAAAAACAAGTATTTTACATACACAAATTAAATGGTAATTAATTTTTACATACAACATCTTGTGAATTTTAACATTTTGGATTCATCTACAATATCTAATCAATGGAATAAAATGTTTGCTAATACCATAGGTACCTGGAATTACCAAAAATTTCATATTTATTCATGTTTGAGAATGGGCGGAACATAATCAAGCCATATTTTTGATTATATCAAGTGGGCTACTATCAAAATAGTATCTACTAATAAATGTCAAAGAACTACTGCTGTATTCTTCGTTTGTGTTTAGGAAGTTGATTCAAACACAATAGTTAACTTATGGTTCCAACAAGATGGAGCATCTGTATATCAGAAATTTTATCGACAGGTGGATAGGACGTGGTGGACCAATTTCGTGGCCTTCTCGATCTCCAGATCTCACAAAGATGGATTTCTTTTCATGGGGATACATCAAGCAACTTGTGTATCAAACGGAACCTACTACCAGAGAAGACGTGAAAGAAAGGATTCATAACGCATTTTCCACAATAACTCCAGCTATGTTGGAAAGAGTAAGATCCTCGTTTTTGAAAAGAATTGTATGGAAGTAAATGGTCGCCATTTTGAACACTTAGCATAAACTACTATACTTTTTATGTCAATGTTCATTTATGTAAATGTGAGTGTTCTTATAATGTTGGTTTTCATAATTGTTAGTTTTTCAAAAATAGAAAAAGTTGGAAAATAAATTACAAGCTTGCATTTTACATAACTATATAAGATATACTGTTTGTGGTGACTTAAGTAATTATTTCGTAAAGACTACAAACTGCTTTAATATTTATTAGTACTATAACGACATTAGCCTACTTACAGTAAACAAAAATATTTCTTCCAACATAATTCCTTCTTTCCTTCCTCTAATGGTAAGAGTAGAAGTCAAAGATATTTTAGATGCATCCAAAATTACGATTAGAATTTATGCCTTAGAAATGTTAAAATTCACAAGATGTTGCATGTAAAAATTAATTACCATTTAATTTGTGTATGTAAAATACTTGTTTTTGACCATTATCATAAAATATCTACGATTTTCCATTAACTAATGCCCTTAGTTTACTACATCGTTTGAAAGTTTATTAATTGTACTAACAAATTGTAAAAAGACTTATAGGGTGATTCATTTAAAAATTTTGAGATATTGGTTGATTTGCGTTTTGTTTCACCCTGTATTAAAAAAGCCACAGATGAAAAAATGTATTAATACTGAGCACAGCCAATGATGTCTGTATGACATTTGAATACAAAGACCTGTTGATTTATTTTAATTTACTGTTCTGCAGAGTGTTAAAGAGGAGGTATTTTTTGCTAATAATTGGCCATATCTTTGTAAAACACCCTTATAATATATTAGAGTGCTATATTTTTGTAACGCTCTCGGTGAGATCTTTTCGATTCTTGGACAAAATATAGTACGTTCCATTTAAAAAAATGGAAGTTTGTGCTGCTACGTGGTTTTGGAACACCCTGTAGAATCGAAAGTATTTTCAAAATGTGCCCTTAAAAACTGTATTAGCTCACACAAAACTATAAAGTTATATCTATCACCACAACGATGTAACTCTCCTATGTCAGAAGATTGCCCCACCCTGTATAATCATATAACTACTATCGTGGTATGACCCAAATTTTAATAAGCTTCAAAAATTACATGAGAATATTTTTATTGTTTTTTTGTATTTTTGATCAATTAATGTGTACATGAAAAAACAGATATTTTGTTAACTTAAATTTTATTTCGGGCGACGACCCAGCACTGTAGTGGAACGTGTTTGATGCGATAATTACAGTCAAGCAAGGTCGGACATGGTTAGTACTTGGATGGCTTACCATGACAGGGAAAACCATCGTATAGGGCCCGTACAGCCTGCAGCGAAACACTTCAGACTACTAGGGTGCACTTTAGACTACTAGGGTGAGTAGCATGTCACAGCTCGCAGGCATTACATTAATGAGCACGAGGTATAATGTAGATATGCCGTCTTTCGGAGGAGACGTAAAACCGAGGTCCCGAGTCCATGGATGTTGGGCTCGTTAAAGAACGCTACCACTGGTTGGAACACTAGTGGGTTCGCCAAAATTTCCGGTTAGGGGTAGAGTGCTCCCGGCGTCGGTGATTAGCCTCAGTCGCAGAAATAGACCGACGTTAAATAACAGAATAAAAAAAAAAATTTCAGGAAAATTAAGATGCTTAAATGTAAACTACAGAAATATCAAATATTTTATGATCAAAAACACAACACGTTAGTTGAGCAAAATAAATATTTGAAAAAATGAAACTGAAGGTTTATTCTTTGGAGAGTAGTTTAGATTATAGGAACATCTTAACCTATTACAAAAGAAAATCATTCTTTTGTAATAGGTATATATACTATCGTACAGCATATGAGAAAAATAACAGTTAGGGTATTTGCCTAATGTGAGAATATTGTAACCACAATAATTTGAACGTATTATAAGTGTTATCCATTCTTGGCACATAGTAGGTACACGTAACTTTCTGAAGCAGATGTGTTTTGCAGATGGTTCTATCACATTTTGAGCAAAATATGGAGTGTTTGTTATCATCACCTCTGGGACATAAGTAGCATCTTTGTCCCACAACTTTTTGAATCTGTGTCGTGATTTGAGTGTTCACTTTCATTATCAGTATCACTATTATTATAGTCACTATCAGTGTCAATATTCTCGGTCGGCTCTTCCACAGATTCGAGAAAGTCAAAAACATTGTCAGTTGTCACCCTACTTCTTCTAATTCTTACGAAGTCATCGGCCATCCTGATGTAATAAATGAAATAATAATAACGCAACCACTATCGTGGGGACAACTCAGACCCAAAATCAACAGCATGTGTGAACCATATTATCTATGGTACATACTTTAGAATGCTTCTTAGTAGTAAACAATAGATCTGGTAGTATGTACTCAAGTGGGAGAACGGTGGGAGAATACATGGAATACGAAGGTCGTGTGCTAAACGTTCTACCAGGGGCGTACCAAAGTTAAAGTGATTGGGTCAAATTTGATCCCACGATAGTAGTTGAGGGATAAACTTAGTTTAACAGTTAGATGCAAAAAATATTTGCAGTGCAAGCATTTTGTATAAATGTTCTCATTGTTGTGTTTACAGAACCATCAACACTCACACCTACGTTATGGGTGGGAACAAGTCTTGGATCCGTTATAACAATATACATAACGCCGCCAGATGCAGACAGCCGTTCCTCACAACCCGTTGTTGTTTCATTAGTCGGGGCCACGATTTTTAGATTAAAAGGTTCAATACTTACCATGTCATTTTTAGATTGCAATGGGTCGCTAATACCTTACTCATTCGAATCATGGAGGGATGAACAGAAAGAAAAAAGAGATAGTGAGTATATTGTATATTTTTTCAATTAAAAATCGCACCCACACACTAATTAGGTAGGTACTGAAAACAATAATTGACCTATTTATCGATAAAAAAAATACTTCGAAGAGTTTCCAAATGAGCATTGAAACTGATATTGAATACTCACCTGATATTGAATACTCACTAATTACTAGCCAGCGAAAATAGTAAACAGATCGACGAGAAGCTTAAAAATTTTATGAGTGTACATTATTGTTTTCTGCATTTCAACAACGTATTTTAAGACGACAAAGGATAACACATTCATTTTATTGGTGATCAGTCAGTTTCTACAACCCACTCGACAGTGTCTTATACAGTGTGACCCATTTTGTTTGGAAGCACCCCTATAAAATCCGCATTTCTCAACCGATTTTGTTTCAGTTTTTTTTGTTAGATTTAGTATTAGAAACGGTATTTTGGCACAAATTTTCATAGCTTATTTACTATTTCCAAGGCACTTTATGTTAATTTTTCTTTGCCAAAAAGGACAAAAGTACATTAGGCATTTTTTTTCTCAAATATAACTATACCACTGCATTCAGAATCATCACAAATATAAACTACCAAAATTTTATGAAAAAAAACTTTATTAACGATAAAGTTATTACAACATGAATTTGGAAAAAGTGGTATTTTCATTAATTTTTTATGTATAATGTAGACAAATTTTTGTGAGGGCAACATGGTAAACAAAAACTAAGACTCAAACATATTGCACAGTGAAAATTCGAAGCCGATAACTTAACCCGTTCTGGAGTTATAACTTCTGGAAGTAACGTAAAATTATGCTTTATAATTTGGATTATTGGCAAAGTAGTCTATGACAATACGGTCATTAAAATTTCTTGCCTGCAATTTTATTTTTAAATACGTTTGGTCACTGCACCAGTTTCAATGAATACTTTTTTTTTGTGCACTACAAAGCAGCAAATACGGCGATCTGGATTTCTATTACTTCTCATTCATCACGTCCATCATTGTAACCACAAAAAAGTACAATTTCAACTTTGTCTTGAATAGTTAAATAGTTGAATATTTGGAACATTTAGTACCTACTTAGGTACTATTTCATACAAATGTTAATGACTGACATGAATAAAATTTCAAAATCAAAGCCTACTTGCGACTCGTTGATTTCATTTTGTTAATAAATGAAATTATTAGACAAAATTTTACATTACTTTCAGAAGCTATAACCCCAGAACGTGGTTAAGTTATCGGCTTCCGAATTTTTACTGTGCAATATGTTTGAGTCATTGTTTTTGTTTACCATGTTGCCATTTTCAAAATTTGTCTACATTTTACGTATAATATTACTGAAAATAACACTTTTTCGGAATTTATGTTATAATAACGTTTTTTTCGAGCGAGAAGTCGCTGCGACTTGGTAACTTTTCTGGTGGATTTTGTCGCTTCAACCCAAAAGTTTTATTGGCTACTCCGCTCTGACATTGCTGTCACTGTCAATCAGGTTGGTACCAAGTTACGTTTCCCCTATGCCTGGATGAGTCGCAGCAACAAACTATCGATGTGCTGATTGTACTTTTTCTCGCAGCGATTTGTCCCTGCAAAATGAACTTTAGGGCGCGGCCAAAGTTGGGCGCCACTAGCGAATATTCATTTCCAAAAACATATTTGTGGTAATACAATCCATTATATGACTGTTTATAACATTTTAAAATTTAAAAATATTAATTTGTGAATAAATTCCAAGAATTCTAAAATTCTACGATAACCTAAAGGCGGAATTTGGATCATCAGATACAAAAAATAATCTTTCAAAGGATTAAAAGAAGAAATTAACAGATTAATGATTAAATCAGTGTTTGTGAACAGAAAAATTTTGGCGCTGTGAATTTATTATTGAAGGTTGCAAAACCAGAATTCATATCATAGATGGTATCATTTTGAATAAAATAATAACCAAGAAAATTATTCCGACAACTTTTCAAGCGGGCTGTTTAAGTGATAATTCTTCTACGAATACCTTCTTGGTAAGAACTGTTGTTGTTTACCATTTTTCTTGGGTTATAATTTAAGTAGGATGTACTAAAAAGGCAAAATTTGGAAATTATCATAAAAAACCTACATTAAATGTCTTAATTTCAGTATTATCTTTCCTCTCAATAAATATACAGTGAAATCATATGAATATTTCCAGAGACACCGACGAGAAACAATCTGCGAATGAGTCCAACGCTAGGTTCATCCGACGGTATACGAAGTGATAATTTATCAGACAGACAATTTGTGGTAATGGCTAGTGAAAAACAAGCAAGAGTTGTTGCTCTTCCATCTCAAACTTGTGTCTACAGGCAACAGCTTGTGGACACCGATTTTGTAGTTAAAGCAGAAGTCATCTCAATGAGAGTTAAGTATTGATTCATTTATTTTAATAATGTTATAATGTTGACAACACATTGTTCGAAGGAAATTTGTTTACTACGCGGAGCAAGGGTTGCAAAGTCTCCCCTAAAAGTATTATACTTTGTAAGTTCAAAAGGAAACGAGAAGCCAATTTCCTTAAATTCCATTGAAACAGTATGCTCTCAACAATATAATGCTTTTACACTCCAAATATTAACTTTTGGCTTCTCCAAACAGTTTGTCATCCACACCCATACATTCCTACGTATTTAATATCAGAGTGGCTTCCTGGAATATAAATTCGATTCTATATAATATAATGTGCTCGCCATTGAAACCGCTAATTGAGCAGTTCTCAATAGTTTTGCAGCTGAAATTGGCTGCTATCTTCACACAGATCCGTCGTTAGACAAACAAGAAATTGTATTTCTCACCATAAAGTCCGTGTTGTTATTCAGGAAAAATATATGCAGAGGACAAAACTGCTAATACCCACACTAGGTTAACTGCTATAAATTTTGTGAATTTGCACTGGTTGATCTATTTTTTTGCTACCCTATAACCCATACACTATGAAGCTTTTCTCTACTACATCTATAAATAAAATTTAAATAGATTCACTTCAGCCAATCATGCATTTCTACTCCAATATTATCTGGAATTACAAATTTTACCCATTTATGGCATTTGAATTTTTTAGTTTAATGATATAAATTATTTTCCAGATAGTGTATGCTTAGCCTGTTATATCTCTAACGGACATCTCACAACATACAGTCTACCAAGTTTGAGACCGCTCTTAGACATTGATTTTTTACCCCTCTCGGAGCTTAGGTAAGAAATTAGGATATTAAAATGTTTTTCATCTACCAAGGTTATGTTCTTCTAACCAAAAAAAGTTAACACGATTTTAGCTAACGCCGCACCATTGTTTCTTAGCATTGGTCTTTCTATCGTTAAATTTTTCAAGCAGAATCGGCTCCAGCCACTATCAAAAATGTTAAGATCATTATTTTGGGTCACTCTGATATACCGATGACATTCAAATAAATGTTATAAAGTGTTGGCTAGAACCGGTACTGGAGTTTTCTTGCATGCCCAAAAATAATTGTACAAAACTACACATTTTAACCGATATACATTACAAATCCAATATGCTAATAAAATGTTTCCATTCACATGTGAGATCCCGAATACCTCTTCATAGTTATTAAATGCTCAGTCTAGTTCAAAAGTTGTTGTTGTTGTTCAGAAATTGTTTTGGGGACTGAAATTTCAAAAAAGTCTTCATTTTTCTTACAGTTGATGTTACTCATTAAATAGAGTACACAGACACTGGGACGCGCTAAGCTGTCGTGCGAAATACTCATTAGTGTCTTTATTAAGCAAAAAGTATAATTTACAGAATAGACTTGTAGCTCATATCTATTTTCTATTTGAGGCAAACAATACCTACACATTTTTTATTTTTTCCAAATCCTACAAATTGTGAAAAAAAAACAACCTAGAAACAAAAAGGAAAAAAATTCACTTTTAAGTTTCCCGTGCTTTCATATTGTTATCCGGTACTCGGTTTAAAGTATTCAAAAGTGGTATGAAAATGGAGTTCGACTTTTTCAAACATTTATCAAACCAAAGCGAATTTAAGAATATTAAAAGTGTATCTATTTGAACTTATTTCTCAACAACCTTTCCAAATCTGTTATTATTTTTTATGAACGCTATTTGGTAAAAAAATTAGCTCTCGTTTGACAGTTTTGTACAGGAGTCCCTATGACACATCTTATAAATAACACAGTGTATAAGTCTCGTTTGGCCCTACCCTGAAAAAAATGGGGAAAGAAGCGTCTTTCGACGGGGTTTTCACTCCGCTAAACGGTAATAGCTGAAAAAAACAATGCGATACAGAAAGGGAGTATGGGAAAGTAAGTGACGAGTTAGATTATACAACGATCATGTAATGATGGTTATTAATACACCAGCATTGAGCGGGATATGGTTAATGCTATTGCATACACCATTTTTCCTACGAAGTTATTTGATTTGAATAAAATATAAAAAATGCACCAACCGGGACTTGAACCAGGGGGGCAAGTTTTGAAATATTTCACCAGTGAAATTTCCCATATTTTGATTGATTCAGATCAATTCAAGTTTTGAACTAATTCCATGTGAACCAATTTAATTCGAATACTGTTCAGCTGATGTCGAAACGCTTATTTCACCTGCGAAATTTTCTATTTTTTGGGGGCTAGAATTTTGTGTTGTGGTTTTGTCAGATACTTTGTGTAGTTTTAACATCTCTTCTCTTAGTTTGACTACTTTTTTGAACCCTTTTAGTTACTCTATATACTAGCAATTAGCATAGTAATAAGCAGTTATTAGTTAGACAAAAGTGACGCGAGAACGTTTTATATTTCTTAAATTTACATGGCAAATTCAGGGACACTGCATCAAAAAGCGCTAAGTAATGTTATGAAGCTTGTGTGAAGTATGGTTTTCTTAACGCCAGAAACGGTGCTTCATACTTTTAGGCAAGATACCTCCAATCTAAGTGATCACTAGTTCCTAAAAATTCACAGACTTTCTAAAGAAGCTGCTGGCAAATTAATGAACATTTTCGATCTATATTTGGCAGCTCATACAAGAGCATAAGTTTTTATTTTGTTATAATAAAATGATAACGGTCGACGACCCAGCACTGTAGTGGAACGCGTTTGATGCGATAATTACAGTTAAGCAAGATCGGACATGGTTAGTACTTAGATGGGTGACGACCATGCCAGGAAAAACTATCGTATAGGGCCCGTACAGCCTGCAGTGGACTAGCATATCACAGCTCACAGGCATTATACCAATGAGCACGAGGTATAATGTAGATATGCCGTCTTTCGGAGGAGACGTAAAACCGAGGTCCCGAGTCCATGGATGTTGGGCTCGTTAAAGAACGCTACCACTGGTTGGAACACTAGTGGGTTCGCCAACATTTCCGGTTAGGGGTAGAGTGCTACCGGCGTCGGTGATTAGCCTCAGTCGCAGAAATAGACCGACGTTAAATAACAGAATAAAAAAAATAAAATTAAAAAAATGATAACAAATACCTATGTGCAATTCAATTCACTAATACTGTATAAATGTTACCTATCTCTTAAGAAATCCCCATTAAGATATATTAAGATATATTTTAATGTATCAATATTATATAATATTTCAGCTTTCAACATTTATCATCTTATTCAATTAATTAATAGTTCAACCTCAATTATTCTTTTTTTCACTTAATAAATAATAATTAACGTTTGAACTAATATGAGGGCTATTCCGTTGTTGTCAGATTGTAGTTATCGTTCGAATTAAATTAATTTAAGTGAATTTATGATAATTCCGTTTCACTATAATTCAAAACTAGCTATAGTATTTCGATGACGAACTTGAAATCGAAATATTGCACTTTTGAATTCAATTTCACTGATTTTCAAAACTTTCCCTCCCGGCATGTACAGATCGAAAATAACCTTATGCTGCGCCTTTCCTCACTGTGCTAAGGGACCACATTGTTGAACTAATAGCTTAAAGCGTATATAGGTATGTTACTGTTATACAAAATTGGTAATAAATTATTGTAAGCAAAAATTGATGGGTTTAAATGGTCATCAAGTATTTTTGCTCCGGTGCTCGACATTTATTTTAAAAACTAACGCAAGAGAATTAAACTGTCATAAAACACACGAATCTCTTAGAAACTGTCAAACATTCTACAGAAAATAGCGGGTCTGGTCTGGTCTGGTTATTTGAAAATCTAGATTTCTATTAGTCAATTTTTCAGTTTCATAATAAGAATCATTGTTATAATGATTTTTTTACCAGGGACATCTCGAAAAATCGCGTTTTGTTGAATTTGAAAATTTCGAAAAATACATCCAAATATGTAATGATATACGGGTGGTTTCATTTCAAACAATTTTGTTGGATTCACGTGACCTGACGGAGAGCATCTATCCTGTAGAACTTTATAACCACCTCTTCGGAAAACAAATAAGTCGAAGCTCTTCCAAGATGTTGTGATTCCAAAATGTCGTGGGACATTTGGCTTAATGTGTAACGTTCTAGATACATAGAAACTAGATAAATACAGCTTAGAAAATCTTGCTTGCTATTTCAAATGCGCAAACGAAGAAGACAATAAACGAAATATGATAACAATAATAATGAATGTGGTAAGCTGATGCGCTCCCAGCTGAAGACACATCTTTTTACACACGTTGAATATAATGACTTGGCAATTGATGGTAAAATGATAACCGATAACATATACATACTATTACCGATCTGAGCATTTTATTTGGGCTGATTTACATATTACATAAATTAGACATACTCTTTCTTTGTTCAATGGAGACTTTTTTGAATGGTAGCTTTCCAAATGGTCGATCTTTATCAATAGATTCTACTGAAAGCATTTATTATGAGGAAGTCTTTATATTATAGAACCAGAGAAATGAAATCACCAAGTCTCTAAGCAATTTTTCCAACTTTCCTGCTATGCACGTATATTATCTTAAACGAATTTATGTACCTACTTCAAATTTGAGTGTGAAGTAGAGCACACAACTCTATATACAGGGTGGCGACACAGAAACAAAATAGTTATTATTAAGAGCCGTGGAAACATTCAAATCTGTCAATTTAAAATTGTCTCAATTAATAATCCTACAAGCGAAGCTGAGGTTCATTCCAAAATATTTCTATTATACTTCCAATAATTGGATATGCAAACTAAAATCATTGATACTCTAGTCAATTTCTAACAAAAAACTAATATGTATGACCGTATGTCCTGATTCGTAATAATGACTGATCCGTTTTTATCTGTCTTCCCTGTATAATTTACCTAAACAATGTGTTAGAAGCTTTCTAAGTTGTGACTGACCACCTTTCTGATAACTAGTTGCTTCTAATCTACCTGTGTTACCCTGCTAGTTTTCAGACACAATCTAACAAAGGCATAGTAGACCCAATGTTATCGATTTGGGGCCAACAACTCATTGTTAACGAGGATACTGACCAGTAAGTTATTTGACAAACATTTGGTCTATCGAATTTTCGTGCTTAATCAAATGAATACCTCAGTATACATAGAAGATCTTATTTTGTATTGAAGTATTTTATGAACGTGTGTAAAATAAATTTAACATTTCATAACTTTCGTAGGCATATTTATATTGAACACAAGTTATATTTACATTTTCCACCTTCGGTTTCTGCAGAAGGCAACTTGGTGGTCAAAACGTGCATTGAATAGTGAAAATTTGGTATGTGGTAGTGTAACTTGTGTTCGGTAACGAATATCCACAAGACTTAGAAGTAGGATATCTATAACATGTACATTACGCACTAATTTATTGATGCAATTTAATCATATTCTCACTTTTTGCAACGCTTTTTAGCGATACTTCAAGATTATTGAATTATTCAAAACAAATAAGCTGTGATTTGTCATTATCCTGGTATTTTGGATATTTCCAGTCCAAACATATTTTCAATAGGTACATACCCAACTATGTTCTCTTGGTTGGTAATTGAAGTAGTTGAGGAAGAAATATTATCCGGTATACCTATCTATTTTGGAAAAGTCGCGAAGTGTATTGGACAATACTAAGAAAGTGGTGACTTCATCAACTCATGAACAGACAAAATAATCATGAAAATATTAACCTACAAAGCAGTGCTAATGCGATGGTTCAAATCAAATCGCCGGAGATAGTTATAGACTTGGAACTCGATTCTTGACATCACTCGCTATTGAGCGAATTCGCGGCATAACGAGCAGTAGTTAGCGAAGACTTTACCACTATGCTACTCCTGAGGTGATTCGTTGAAGGGCGTCATGAGAAATTTGGCAATACCGTAAATTGCAATTTTATGGCTATGTTTCAAATAAATATATACATATACTATTTGGTTTATCACCTACAAAAATGTGCTCGCTGCACAACGAACACTATCAAGCGAATGCGCAAAGCAGAGAGAGCTCAAGAATAGTATTTTAACGAATTCGTTAGGAAGCGAGTAACCTTGAGTGATGCAAACGGTCAAGAATTGGGTTCCTGCATCACACTCTCAGTCCTATTTCATATTATCAAGCTTTCATTGACAAGTGATGGCCGGTATTAGCCGTGTCGTCGAATATTGCTTGCAAATTCAATTATTGCAGCTCTTTTTCTTGACAAACCGAGAAACTCGACGTAAATTTGATTGGTTGAGTTAAGAAAACTGAAGTATTTATCATTTTGACTGCTTTGTTGTTTATAAATTGTTTTCTGTCGTTGATTTCATTACACAAAAACGCAACATTATAATTATCAGTTTCCAATCATACCTATTAAAAATGAATGTCAAGATAATAGAATCAAACTATTTATAACGCCTTATAAATTTGAAAATTACTGGAGTAGGCCGTTCACTAAGAAGAAACATCTACTTCTCGGGTTATATGCACCGACAGACAATGAATTACACTTCAAGTTAAACACGGTGCTGGTATATCTGCAACATACAACCAACCATTCTGGCAGCCGAGATTAATTTTCGTTAATATGAATTTTGGGTTTTGGTTAGCTGTGGGGAACACTCTACATTTTGAAAAGTATTTTACAGATTTATGAGGCGTTATGAAAGGATAATACTATTATTTTGACATATATTTAAACGCTTTACTTAAATGTCACAATTGTTACAGAAAACTGTAATTAAGTAAATACTTAAAATAAATAATTGGAATACTTATGTGAGATTGAAACTGTTAATTCTTGTCCTATACTGATTAATATACCCTTCTGCAGCAAATGGTGATTATTTTCAATTAGGTTTCCACTATTAACTGAGTTTCACTTTGCCATCTATGTGAGTAATAAACTAACGTGAATTATTTCAAAATAAGAATTTATTTATTTTACACATGTTTGTTCAGTTAAAATCATTTATTCGGAATTTGTAATAATGAAAAGCATTTTTATAAGTACCTAACTATTGAGTATTATACAGGGTGAGATACCACTCAAAATAATCCATCCTATTATTTGGGAGTATTCATTAAATTGCAGGGAAATACTGAAACAGGTCGATTTTTAAATTTATTATACTTACGGGCTTAAAGAATTACCACCCAATATTCAGGGTGAACTACTATCGTGTGATGATAATATTACCAGGAATATCCCATATAAGATCTAGAGTAAATATATTTTCAGAGTTATACACTGTAACTTTTTTATTTGTTCATGATAAGGAGAAAACTAATCAATACAAGTTCGTCAAAACTTCTTAAATTTTCACCACGCTGTAATAATTTTTCCAATGCCTCGAATGCCGCTCTTGAAATGTTGAGGCATGTAAGCTGTTTTGCCAAAAATTGAACAATTGTGATAAAAAATGACCTAAAAGTGATAAAATGTGATTGCTGACATCCTGTAACACGAGAGTATTTTTGAAATTAGTTTTTCAAGGATATTTTAAAATTGGAAAAATTTATGTAGACTAAGATGCGGCTGAAAATTTTGTGGGTATTGACTTTTTTTTAAAACCTGATAAAAATAAGTGATTAATCATCTTCAATTTCAACATGGATGTTAAAAATGATGGTAAGCGCGGCCATTTGTTCAAAGACAATCCGGAAGTAGTCCATTACATTTTAGGTTTAATGCAAAAAAACAGATACCTGCAAATTTTTTCATCTGTATTTCATACTAATAGGGTATTTAAAAAAAATGTGAAGGTGTCATCAGACGATAGCAGTGAATATAAGGTTTTCATTTTGGGAATCAGTGAATTAAAATAAAAAATAGAACTATTTTCCCTAGAGATTTAATATATACTGCTAAATGTCGGGGTGGACTGTTTTGTGTGGCTCACACCGTATACGAAAATGCAGTATAGTGGTAAATGTGCAAAGTAAACAGGTATAAAACATTAAAACATTTTTGTGTTGAAAAATAAAGCACAACGTCAGACACTCGTTTCTATTTCAAATTTAGCTTCGGCACAATTTTACTAGCACTGCATTTCAAATGGAGAGCATGGATACAAATTTTTAAACTTTGTGTTAACCTTAATTAGAAAAAAGGATTGAACGATTTTGGTCGAAAATGTTTTCCATAATACCAGTTTATGGAAAAACATAGTCACCATACACTGGAATATTGCGACATTCAGTTTATAATATCGACATAATATAATATATTAACCTGTAAAATACATCTAAGTCTGCTGCTATTAGGGATCATTTATCAACAAATTCAAATAAAACGATAGATATTTGTATAAATATTGTGGAACTAGACGTTTTGAGAAGAACGGACTACCGTTATATCCATCCACATTGCTAAGTTATGTTTATGATGCTGATATATATCTATTGTTACACCAGGCATTCAGGAAATGAGACTTAAATCGTTCAATCGGCGTCAATGATATGTTTAATTGAATTTTGAGCTATTAATTTGCATGATTATGAATAATTAGCAAACAATTAATTGAAAACTCTGATATTTTCATGAATAAAGTCGTCAAAGAAATTAGCATGCTTTGGATATTGAATAATTGAAGTTCATTGTTTTTACTTAATAGTGAACATAATTTTATTGTGTTATGCATTATATTGAAAATAATTCCTGTTATACTCCTCTACCTTGAGTACCTACATAAATGTTTGCATGTTCATCTCCTGGTGGTTGCAGCCCCACTACATATAACACACAAAATCAACAACATTTGCAAAATATTGAAGTTCACAATCATTTGTCAATGCTCCACATTAAGTTTTTGCTTAACAACCAACTGTTCTAAAATTTAAAATAATATCAAAATCCCACTATATAATAATTATTATAGTATCATCTGGCAGAAAAACATCAATATTTTTAATTTCCGGTACAACTTACAATTATATTTTTTTTTACAAATTTTTGGAACTTCGTAAACTTCTTATAATGCTCTTCTCAATTGACCTGAACAGGTGCAGTTGAAGTACTTTATACTGTGTGGACCAGTCAAATGGAATAAATTCGATAACAAATAAATGAGAGCGTGTTGGGGAAAATGCTTGGACACGTCGTTATGTAGGCATTTTTTTTTCGAAAAAAAAGTATATAGGGTGTGTCATGTGACAGTGGCCAATACCAGCTTTCGTATTTCAAATGCACCTACCTGTATATTATTTATTCTTTGGATTCTTCAGAAAACTCGAAAAACCGACGTGTCCAAGCGGTTTTCCCAACACGGCCTCATTTATTCCATTTGGCTGTTCCACACTGTATAATATACGTATGATTGGAGTGGAGATTCACAAAGACTCTATCAATTGTTCTTATATCTCCCACCCAATTTTTCAGTCTCAAGGACTATTAGTTACTTCAGTACCACTACTCGAAGTATTTTCAGGATATCCGTATGCTCCATTTTAGACAAACCTTTGTGTATATACCCTGTGTCCATTTAAGTTCGCACCATACGGGAAACTTTTTTATTATCAATTTTAGGAAAAAAACTTATTCTTCATAAAAACTTCTGCATGTTCTAAAATCTTAAATACAATTATAAGATATCAACTTTTTTCAGTCTTATACGAGGTTTGTCAAAAAATATAAACTTAACTCAAGAGTAAAGTACCTTTAAATTTGACAATATCGAAAAATGTTATAAATAAAAGTTGATCAAAATTGAAAACTACCTTCAAATATACGATTTTATCTATTTATATGGAAAAAAATTTACCTATTATTTTTTGAAATGTATTTCTATAACAATGCAAAATTTACTGTAGTTACGTGTAATATAGCTCTGACAAACTAATGAATGTTTGATAGCTATAAATGTTTGACAGTAACTGTCAGAACGCTTTGGAAATTCACGCAAATATGGTAGCGTTATTAAGAAAATAGAAACAATATTAAACAAGCACAAAACCTGATTTTTCAATGTAAATGGATGCAATTGCATATTTGAACGTAGTTTTCGATTCTGATCAATTTTTTTTCAATAATATTTTTCGATATTGTCAAATTTAAAGGTACTTTACTCTTGAGTAAAGTTCATATTTTTTAAGAAACCCCGTATAATACTGGAAAAAATTGATATCTGATAATTGTATTTTAGATTTTAGATTATACAGAACTTTTTATGAGGAATAAGTTTTTTTCCCAAAATTGATAATAAACAAGTTTCCCATATGGTGCGAACTTAGGTATACTTATATGTGTATATTTATCTTTGGATTTCACGAAAAAAATCCACGTGACGATATTCACTCGTCGTGAAATTACTTATGTAGTGACTTTAGCTGTAAATATTCGGAAATAGCTATAACAGAAGGTGTATTTTTTGAATTTATAACACATTTTACAAATTGGTAATTTTTGCAAATGTTGTTGCTTCACAATCGCTTAGTATTGGTAACCGCTAACTAGTTCCTTTTGCATTCAGTATAGGTTAACAAGAAGCAGTTCTGCAAGTCCAGCTTGAAAAATTTGAATGATTTAATATTAAATAGATTCGAAAGCTACAGTACAGCATTGTATTTAAACAAAAACCTACATGGATGATTACATGCAAATTGCTTTAGGTTCAGATAAGCCATTTACCACTCCAAGTTATCATTATATTTGCCGGTTAATCAAATCAATGGATATAGTCTCCGCCCAAATTTATTCATATAAGGTAGCGCATTCGCTTGCCATATTTTTTTAATCATAATAATTTTCTTTTAAATGTCCGGGATGCTGTCCTGATTATAAAAGTGTGAGATGACACTTAACATCTCTTGTCGTTATTGTTTACAAATATCTCAATCTCAAATCAGATAAAAAAAGACAAACATACCGTCGTGATCCGTGAATCTCTTGTTAAGTGCAATAAATGAAAAGGTTATTGCAAGTACCTACCTATCTGAAAAAAGTGAATACAAATCATAAATTATAAAACTACCAATGAAAATTATAAGATTGTAGTAACAAATCTATTTTCTGAGGAAAATTACAAAGAAAATTGTTCAAAGACATCATGTGACTCTCTCTCACTTATATCATACCTACATACCTTCAGTATATATATACATATATACTGAAGATGGATGTGTCACGTGTTTGTCCGCGGTGGACTCCTAAACTACCGATTTCAATCAAATTTGTTCACCGTGTGCAGTTTGATCTAACTTGAAAGATAGGATAGCGTATTCAAGAGATGGCGCGCTATGTCAAACTTCCAAACGTGTCATATAAGCTACAATTCACCACATGTTGCTGAGGCTACAGTATAGGTTAAATTTATTTCGTAGTAAACGAAATTACAGTGAATTTTACTTTTTCAATTTTTGGTGTTAGCATAGCCGACCACGTGTTACTTAGACTGAAGTATGAATTAAATTCATATTATGGTGAATGTAATACAGTGGAATTATTTCTGCTTTTTAATTATTAATGCTCCGTTGTTCAAAACTCTAATTAAACTATAGACATGTAAGTATTATCACAAAGTTATATTATTATATATTTTATAGTAGAAAATCAGTCATGAAGGTCGCCATGTTTTTTTACAAATGGCATCTATGTAAAAAAGCATGGTGGTGCCAATGTCTGATGTTTTCCTACCGTTCCCCTCAAATAGTTTACAACAATGTAATATATGACAAAAATGTCAGCCACAGCAATGCGTGGCCGGGTCCTCCAGTAATTAATATAATCTGATCACTCTATATTGTTCATTATAGTTAAAATATTTGATGAAAATAGAAATTTCGGTATATCAATTCCTCAGGTGTACAATTTAATTCAAGAATTCATGATTTTCGACGATTTTTAATTTCAAATTTTTTTTAAAAATTCATGGGTTGAAGCTACGGTAATGAGTGTGAGGACTTTATTGATTCAAAAAGGTCTAATGATTATTAAAAAAATTATTCATTGCGAGAACAATTTTTTCTGGGCCATTTTTATTTTTTGTTTTTTGAACAATAACGACAACAGTTATCAACAGACATCTCACACTTTTATGATCAGGAGAGTCTCACGGACATACAAAAAAATTTCGAATTCAAACAATTTTGAGAATGAATGCGTCACTATGCTCTGCAGTACATAATCCTATTCCGTATACCATATAAAACAAAGTGTGTGCCTCATCTGCTTGCCGATTGAATACACATTCTAGATCTATTTCATATTCTTAGCTGTACTGTACTGTCTATTCTGGACCTTCTCGAACGGTGTGCTG
This sequence comes from Galerucella calmariensis, assembly GCA_910591675.1. Taxonomy (NCBI): domain Eukaryota; kingdom Metazoa; phylum Arthropoda; class Insecta; order Coleoptera; family Chrysomelidae; genus Galerucella; species Galerucella calmariensis. The sequence goes on along the minus strand of CAJUYG010000085.1, from coordinate 326,976 downwards.
AAGGTGTAGGTGTCATTCATATCCAAAAGTATTTTTGTCTGTCCGAAAAATATTTGAAAAATAAAAGTTCAGTACCAAGCCAGTCTATATTCTTTTACTCAACTGTTCATTTGTTTTGTATTTTATAAAAGTGATAAGAAGATTCATACAGATTTTTGGTACAAATGAAGCCAGTAGATTATAGTTTTCCTGATTATCCAGTTATAATTATTATAATTCAGAAAATTACCTTTCGAGGACCTGCAGAGCTAATCAAAAACTGAATACTATGTATGAAAAGGCACACCTTCCACAAGTATTATATTCATAGGCTTAGTGCCTACTTTTGATTTTTTTTCTCTTATTTTGAGTTTTTGTTATGTGAATAAAATGATGAACAATCTTGTTCCTATTGCACAAAAACAAATTTGAACTGGTCATAATTTGAGCTGGAGTTGCAGAACTTTTTCAACTGTCTTCAATGTAATGAAAGTTCAAAATGTTAGTATTTTGATATCTTCTAGAATCACAAGGACATTCAACTTCAGCAATAAAGGCCATGGTTTGTACTTAGCGTCACCATCAGAAGTACAGAAGTTCACTGTATGTGCGGAATTTTGGTAAGATAATATAATTCCAATTTCAGTTCATGCAACTTTCTTATAATTAACTTTATGGTAGCTCAAACTTAACGGAGATGATTGGCGAACTTTTCCTTCCAATGGAAATGCCAGAGCCTCCAAAGGAAGGATTCTTCAAAGGACTTTTCGGAGGTGGTGCTAGATCTTTAGACCGAGAAGAGCTCTGTAAGTAGATATCTATTTTTTTTGTTGTACATGAAAAGTTCATTATTACCATTTCAAAAAATTTTCAATCAATGTGAACACCCAGTTGCTTAACGTTAATTCTCATATAAGTGACACTACTTGTGAACAGTAATGTAATAGATAACCACAACTGTATATATTTCAAAATTACTTTGTGGCGACGACTATCCACAAAAATAATTACCAAAATTGAGAAGTTTTTGTCACTTCCAATATAATGATATTAGGACGGATAGATATTCCAATAGGCTATCTAAGAACGTCACAACTTTCCATAGAGGTCGATTCTAGGCTATTTTGAAATTGTGTGTGCTTCAAATGCATTGCCAGATCGCAGTCGCCCAGGGTAACATGGCACGAGTGTCATATCAAAACCATTGGACCGGAACTCTTTTGTGTCGTCGCAAAATATACAATAAACATGATCAGAACAAAGTGGTGACACATTAGCATAATGATCAAAGAAGGAAGAAGGAACAGAGCACTGTAACCTTAACAGACACGAAAAGCTAATGATATGATATGACATATCGCTCATTAGCAAAAAGCATATTATGAAGCTATGTGCTGAGTATATATTATGCCGATACGGCTGCCAGGTTTTGTACTTGGCGATGAGAAGCCATCGGAAAGAAATAATATAAGAGGTTTAGTCTCGACGTTGATTGGCTATATAAAAAGAGTAGAACTGGGGAATGATATCAAGATTCAGAGTAGGTACCATATCAGATCTGGAAAGGTCGCAGTGAAATAAGCCAACTAGTCACAAATTCATGTCAAAGCAGCCAAAAAACCAAACAAACCAGAGCTACTCGTTAATTCATGGTTCATCCCTGACGATATCTGGGAAAGGTTTCTTAACAATTTTGCAAGACTTTGCGAGCTTATTTCAAAGTCGATATTGGCTTGTTTTGTGTCGCCCTTCTAATGATAATGAAAAAATCTATTATACAGTGTGACCCATTTAAAATGGAACCACCTCTGTAAAATACGCATTTTTCGATCAATCTCAAAAAACTTTTTTTTGTAATTTTAAGGATTAAAAACTTTATTTTCAAACAAATTTTTATAACTTAAGTTTAATTTCCAAGGCATTATATGTTTTTTTTATTTGTCAAAAACGTTAGAAGTCTATTAGGCAATTTTCGTTGGTTAGCAACGAAGTTACAATAACTTTCATTTTTGGAACAGGGTATTTGATTATAATTTTTATTCAGATTATAGACTTATTTCAAATTCGTCAACACTGTTGATACAAAGTAGAACACTCGTGAATGCATACAGTGAAAATCCGAAATAAATAGCTTATTCCGTTCTACAGTTATAACTACTGAAAATATGGTAAAATGAACGATTTGTAGGGGAAAGGATTTTGTAATAAAAATCTGACTACGCCAATGGATTTGTAACTTGTTCATCTTCCTTGTACATATTTTCATCGGCTATTGAAAAAATATAATTTACAAATCCATTGCCGTAGTAAAATTTTTATTACAAAATCCTTTTCCGCCACAAATCGTTCATTTTACCATATTTTCAGTAGTTATAACTGTAGAACGGAACAAGTTATTGATTTCGGATTTTCACTGTATGCATTCACGAGTGTTCTACTTCGTATCAACAGTGTTTCCGAATTTGAAATAAGTCTATAATCTAAATAGAAATTATAATCAAATACCCTGCTTGTTGAAACAAAAATTGCCTAATAGACTTTTGACGTTTTTGACAAATGAAAAAACATCTAGGTAGTGCCTTGGAAATTGAACTGAAGTTTGTGTGAAAATGCAGTTTTTAATCCTCAATATTACAAAAAAAAAATTTGAGATTGAAAAGTGCGTATTTTACAGAGGTGGTTCTATTTGAAATGGGTCACACTGTATAAATTTATTACACCTAAATTATGTGAAAAACTTTGTATTATAGTGGACGTAATATTTTTAGTGCAGCTATCTAATCGTATATGCCCTTTGTTATGTTGCGGAGCTAAGCTCAGAGGTATTAATATTATTTTTGCCTTCTCACCAAACATGATTCTATATTGAATTTGATGTTACGTAATTGTTAAAAGGGCGTTATCATTTAATTATTTAATAGACTATTTTAAAGTCGTCACCGCAACTTTAAATTGTTACTTGGGTTTTCTATTCATAAATAACTTTCTGGACCTACTGTCGATTCTGTTATCTTCATTGTTTTCAATTTCTAGTTGGTGAATCCAGCGGCAAACCCAGTAAAGCAGTGGCTAAGCACATTCCAGGTAATCTTTCTGATCTCAATCAGCGATCGGTTAGTGCCAGTAGCGAAGTCAGTAGAGCTCATAAGTTGATGTTAGAGCGAGGAGACAAACTCAACCAATTAGAAGACCGAGCGGAGAAAATGAGAAATGAAGCTGAAAATTTCTCATCAACCGCACACGAAGTCATGCTCAAATACAAAGATAAAAAATGGTACCAGTTGTGAAGTGCTTATACTGTAGTTCTTACTCTCTTTTCATAAGCGTGTTAATATTGATAAACAGACAATTGTACAGATTTTCGTACTGGGAATGTAGTATTAATAGTTCATAAATGAAAAAGATCGTGACAAATCAATATAAAACTCAAAATGGAATGTGAAAGATTTGTCGAGTCGATGTTTGCTTTGTACATGTTTTGTTATTAGTATAGTCAAATGCAGTCTTATCATGCGGGTTATACGATTCAACAAAGTCATACTCACAGTTGTTGTTTCCTTTAATTGCCTTTAATTATAACTTCCACATAAAATCCGTAAGATGAATAAAACAGACGGCTCCGGTACAAATGAGCAATGTACATAATGGCGAAACCCATAACAGCGACCCCATTTGAGCGATATATAAAACAGCGACATAATAAAATAGCGATATACAAATGAGCGACATGATAAAACAGCGACTGTACAAAAACGAGATATTTAAAAATGGCGACCTACAAAAAAAATGTAAGTGGTAATATTTTAGAAAACTATTTTTCCTACGACCCATACGGAAATTGGATAAAATACATACACAGGAAAAATAGTGTACAAAAGTCGGGTTGAATATGATTGTCAGACTCGGTCATTGTAATATTCGGCTGCCCCTTGTACTACAATTTTCGAACTTTTGCTAGAAATATCACTTGTAACACTTGTCATGTAACATATACTGCTTATGACCAAGCGGAAAGCATATTTGAAAAAATATAAATAAACTCATATATTAATTGAGCATTTTGAAAAAAATTCTTACATCTTCTCGTTCCTTGTAGAAAGCAGTGCATACCTTTTTTAGGTTGTTCCTCCAGAGACTTTGAGAAAGATGAAAATGTCATCCCACAAGGTCAACATTTTAGAAAACAGCTTTTAAAGAATTAATTGATGCCAACTCAAAATCTGTCACAATACTGTCAGGATTGACTGGTGATTCCAACTCTTTGATTCTACAAAAAACTTGGCTGTAACTGTCGCACTTCTTGTCTTCTAGTAATGCATACAAAATTGGAAGCGCCTTATTATCTATAAGCGTGTGAATGGTATATAATTGCAAGAAGCATTGTGGTGCAACTTTAAAGGTATCGTCAACCGCCCAATTTTTGAAATTCTGCTGATAATTTTAGGTTGGAGTGTGTACCAAACAAACAAATTCTGGAATTTAAATCGTCTCCAGAGTCATACAAAAGAAATATGTCTCCATTGCTTGTTATTTTGTGTTTCCTCAAAATACTAACCTCAGATGCAGATATAAAATTTGTTGATGTTTCTTCACCGTATGGCCTTTGTCTATTAATAATCTTTTTGGATGCATTATAAGAAGATGATAGCACCATTTCTTCTGCGCTTAAGTTGCTCAAACTAGAGTTGATGATGCTTCCCGGCCAAATCTTTAATGCTTATTTCGCTTTTGTTCTTATTTTGCTTTCATATTGATCAATTTTGTGTTGCGCCGGATTCGGAGCATGATTATGGGGTGTCGTTTTTCCAATTATAGTTTCACATATCAACCTTCCTTTGCAACCCGTTTTGGAGCATCTCCAATTAGTAGTTCCAATAAACGATTTATCTTTTCGGTAACGATAACCCTCGTGGAATAGAACAGGATTATTTTTTTGCAACAGACTTTCCATATTTTCAATTTGACATTGACGATGACAAGGAGCCAAGGCAGACCTATGCAATTTTAACGGGAGAAAAAAGGATATGTATTTAGTTTCCAGCGATTCTTAAAAGTCTTTCACCAGCGAAGTTTTTATTTATAAATGTCAGTTTTGTGAATTCAAAGTGGCAATATTAATAATAAGAATTAATTTTCCGGTATTTTGCGTCCTCAAGCAAAAAAATGGTACTCAAACTGATAGATTATTTCAAGAATTGATGAAAAAGTGGAAATTCGTCAACCAGTGTGCAGGAAACATCAACCATTATTATTTTCTCCGGGTATATTTGTAATCTCACATTTTAGTAACCTCTGTGTCTTCTGATTTGATATATATGGTTAGTGACCTTTGAACCCGCACGATAAGAGCGCTTTTGACTATAACAGTGAGATTTTAAACATGTTTCTCATATGATTTCGACTATTTTCAATTTGTTTGGTTGGACTAGAGAATTGAAAGAAGTTAATGTTATATACCAATATACATCGTCAACAAATAATGTTAATGTAAATTATTTATTATTCCATTGTTCTGGAATTCGATCCAACACTTCACTTAGCAAGTGGGTCCTCATTGTGCTCGACTGTCTAAGATAATATCGTTATTGATTTGTCACCTACTTTTTTTAGACCAATAGGCAGCAACTTGTTTAATCTACTATAATTTTGAGTGTGTTAACGGTTTCAATTTTCTTTATAAGGATTAAGCTTTTAAAAAAAATTGTTATAACAAAATATGTAGAAAATATTCATTGTTATAGATGTGAATAGGAGAGTGGAGTAAATTGGACATTTGTAATTATTAATGCATATGAAAATTATCATCTTGAGAAAATTTATCGCTGAATTAGTCTCGGGTAATGAAAGTAAGTATGTATCTTCATGGAAAGATTAGTTGTCATTGATATTCCATCCAATAAGATTTAAATATAATAATATGATTTTTTTTTCAAACGATCCTGTCAGCCAATCGTAATGAGAAAAAAAAAATAAATCGACCAATCGACCCTCCTGTATTAAAAATCCCATATGAAGTGGGATCTTATCGCGATAAGATGCCGCTAACTATCGATAAGATGCCGCTAACTATCGATAAGATCCCGCTAACTATCAAAAATTTCCCTGTAGGTCCGTAATTATAGTAACGAGTGTTAAAATTGCGCATTTGACATTTTGAAATTCGTTGAAATGTCGCGATTTGGACAAGTTCTATTCAAGAAAAAGTGTCCAAAAGTAAACCCAAAAACTCAATACTTTCATTTCTTTTACTCGAGAAATATTCTACCGAATTACACTCATGCATCAAAATAGACCTGATAATTTTTTATTCAAGCATGTTGTCAGTAAAAACTTCATGCAGTTATTAGACAACATGCTTTGATGAAAAACTATCGGTAATTTTGATGCACTTGTGTAATTACTTCCGAAAATTTGCTAGTAGCAAATTACAGCGATTATTTTTTTCACTTATCAAAATCTGACATTTTGGTGGTTTTAACCAATAGCGATACATTATTTTAGCCAATTATTCGGCATTATGCTGATAATTCTGCTTCCTAATCGATAATACCTTGTTTACATTGAAACGTCAAAATTTTACTTTGAATTGGTCATTATTGACAACTAAAAGTGCTTCGAAGTTTATTGAAAAATGAACACAAACCGATTCAGTACCATCACCCAAGAGAATATTGAACATTTAATACAAAATTCCACTCCACAATAGATGAAAAAAATAATCTTCCCAAATACAACTCTCTCTTCAAATTTTATCACATAACTTTTCATCACTCAAACTTGTTTATTTGAGGCAAAAACATTCAAACAAACCGAATTTAGATAAAATCCCTCGTCCTAACGGACTCGTGATTTTATCAATCGGTTTGTTTTAATATTTTTGCCAAATAAACTAGTTTTCGTGGAAAAGAAAAAATTATCGATAACATTTGAAGCACTCGTGGTATAACCTTTGATAATTTTTTCACGCTGTTTGATTGGATGTTCGTTTGAATGAATGCGTAAGCCATTATGTACCGGACATTTGTCAGTGTCATTTTTATTTGACGTTGAAAATTTGCTGTTTGATGAAGATACTTTGTTTGCTTAACATTCTGCTAGATAGTTTGAAAAATAATCACGCCGAATTACTTTCTTGGTAATATTCAAACAAACCGAATTTAGATAAAATCCCTCGTCCAAAGGGACTCGTGATTTTATCAATCGGTTTGTTTTAATATTTTTGCCAAATAAACTAGTTTTCGTGGAAAAGAAAAAATTATCGATAACATTTGAAGCACTCGTGGTATTACCTTTGATAATTTTTCACGCTGTTTAATTGGATGTTCGTTTGAATGAATGCGTAAGCCATTGGGTACCGGACATTTGTCAGTGTCATATTTATTTGACGTTGAAAATTTGCTGTCAGTTAACCTGTTTAATGGAGATACTTTGTTTTCTCAACATTCTGCTAGATAGTTTGAAAAATAATCACGCCGAATTACTTTCTTGGTAATAATTTTGTTTTCGAATAATTTTAACTAGATAAGCACTTGTCTTTCTTGCTATTAGGAAATCTCACTCGTGGACTTCGTCCACTCGTGAGATTTTCATAGCAACAAAGATTCGTGCATTTAGTTAAAATTATCAGAAAATCACCACCACTTTTGTAATTACTGTTGAGAATTTTGTAATTGATACTATTTTATGTTATATTTAAGAAATGAGGTGGATACATTTCTATCCATAATTATTCGCAATACATTCATCGAACTTGAATGGAAAATAATATAGCATCATTATGAAAATTCCCAGAAGGACATAGGTATAAACGAATTATAAATAGCAGCTGATCATTAAGTCTTCAGAGGAAACAGCCTAATCAGTCACCGATAGGTATTATTATTTTAGTACATATCAAGCTTTATAAACAAAATTACATCTGTTAACTCAGAGAATTTAATCCCTGTTTGTTCGCCCGTTGGTCTATCCTTAAACTCCTTAAACTTAATGCAAATTGTGATATTCTATTCTGCCGTTATGGACAGATTGCGATGACTTTTAAACTACTTAAAATTAAGTAGATGATTTGTTTACTGTCTGAGAAGCAGCACATGGTTTTCGCACCTATAAAGTAATCTTATTATAAAGTATGGATATAGTAGTCTAGTAACAAGGAAACATTTTCTTACCTTCGCTACCGAATATTATTTTACGACAAAGTGGTAGACATAGATTATTATATTCAAGTATACTACTTTTTTTACTTTCCGCTTTTTTCAGTAGGTAATTTCACTTTGATTTCTTCGGTGTCAGATTACTAAACGTCAGTTGGAATTCAACAACACGTATACCATATGGATTGATAAAATATTTTTCAATGTATAAATAAATTAAGGAACATTAGAACAGTGATGAAAACGTAGGTATATAAAACAACATTCGAAATGTTTCCATGAAATAAGCAGCCTCTTTGAATAGAATAAATATTTTATAGGTAGATTAATTACAACTTCAGCTGATGATACCCAAATTTAGTTGTGCTCTGCAATTATTTGCTAATTTTTCCAGGAAAAAAACATAAGTATTTGACAAATAACCACATTGAAGGAGAGACAAATAAGCTGCTTGGAAAGTCACTTCGGAATTACATGTCATCTCTGTTGTAAGCATGGGTCGCGCACTTTAATACTTTAAGGACCAGATTACAATTTTGAAGCTCAAGTCGCATAGGTATTTCGATTTTGGCTGAAATTATACCCGGCTCTGTGAATCTTGAGTATTCCCTTGGTCTAACCTTTGATTTGACAAACAGTGCTCTCATATTGAATATATTTCAATAGTTACTCTTGTATTCAGTTTTACCAATGCTGTTTTTCCTAGCTTTCCTTCCTTCCTAGCTTTTTATGTTGAGTATGGTTTTAAATGAAACTAACTGTTTCTAAATGACTCCACAATATATTTGAAAAAATGTGTAAATTGCAAGTAAATTATTGACAATTGTTTCGATAAATATATCATCGAAACAATTGTCAATAATTTACTTGCAATTTACACATTTTTTCAAATATATTGTGGAGTCATTTAGAAACAGTTAGTTTCATTTAAAACCATATGATGAGTAGATTCCACGAAGTGAGGGTTTATACAGTTAACTCAATTTTATGTTGAGGTTATTCCAATAACAACTGAAAAATAGGTATTGTATTGTTGCCTGACATACTCTTTTGTTCCCATAACATAGTTATTGAAAATAATTGGTAATCGGTATATTCATTCATTTATACCTAATAGTTAACTGAAAATTTGTTTTTGTATAGGTACTTAATTGAGTTTAATAAAAAATTGAATTGAATTGAACTTATAGAAGTGCCAATAAACATTAGCAATATGAAGTATGAGTTTGCAGAGCTACAAAAATATGAAACAACTTGAAATAACAATTTAACAAGTCAATATATCAACACGAAGAAATCAAAATTATCCAATAAGTAATAACAAGTTCCGAAGTTTGATGATTGAATATTGTAATTGTAAATTTATGGGTGATTCATTGTGTTAGGTAATAAGGCAACGTTTTGTAGCAAACTATATATACGTGTGTCGAGGATAAACATCATCAAACTCTGACAGTTAACCGTAATTAGTAAGGCAATATAGATGGTTCCTCATACTATTTTCCATTCATAAGGAAAATTATTGATCATTACAGTTAAAAAAAAGAAATTCACTCCAATATATGAATTTAATCAATAACAAGTAATTATTTGTGCCGTGTTAGTACATGCCATGGAAGTTGAGAATAAATTAATGTCTCACGCTCATATATATCACTTAAAATCGAAAACTATTTTTAATAGTTGGGTACCTACAACATTAAGATGGGATTGGAATTGAAGCACACACTTTTTATGAAGGAAGGTGAAATGGGCGAGAAGTGGTATTTTCAACATCTATTGAATAGACAGACGAAGAGACTAAAACCAAAAAGGATCTCTGAAATAAATGACTGAACTGGGCGAAAGACACTGTAAATTTTTGATTCAGGTCCTCTCCAAAGTATCAATAACCTACATAAAAAGCTATTGGATGGAAATGAATGCCATGATTATTCCATTTTCCCTACCTTGAGGAACTCAATATTTATTGAATATTTATCCAAAATAGATATATATATGTTGAACTACTTGATTCTAACATATTAGAGCTAGCCCACCAAAAATAAAGCAAACGATATCATAATGTAAGGATGAGTTGAAGTGGAAATTAACATCACATATAGGAGCTCCACGAAATTAACCAGAAATCCAGTACAGTATTGTACCGTCTAGTTTTCCTACCCAGGTCATTCATCGTTTACTTAACTTCACCCAATCTACCTATAGGATAAGAGGATCTTTTTCAAAATCGAGGTACCTTGGACCATGGTGTAATAGAGAAGAAGGTGTGTTACCGCGCACGACCGATAAAAAAAACTTCCCAAACGCCGCCATATTGAAAAATCAGCCAATCAGAAAATAACGCGCGAAATCAAACGCTTGACTAATAACTGAATTTAAAACGAAAACAAGAGACAAATTCTTAATTTAACAATAAAGACACTCACTTAATGTTCCAATGTTCAGAGCTCACAATTTATTACAAAAATTAACGATTACAACAAGTAATATTTGGTTATAGTAATGACAGTCATTCAAAACAATAAACATATGATTGGCAATATGGCGGCGTTTGGAAGGTGCGCAGAACATGACGAAAATTTGTCTTCCGTGGGAGCACACCTTCTCTATTACACCATACCTGGCCATCAGTATTTTATTGCCAAATTCACCTCCGCCGCTCTTAATGATATTGAACTACGTTGTTAATTATGTTTATTGTCCTACAGATTACAATTTACTGATGAGTCAGTTGAGTTAGTGTCTTGTATATTTAGTTATTGCAAAAAAGGTTTCAATATATCCCTTGAAAGAACGGAATCTCATTTGTACAGAAGATTACAAACTACTGGCTGATAGTTATAAAAATATTTCCAATCTATCATATCACAAAAGGGTGGGTGAAGGGAAATCATTGTTTTTCATATTCTTCCCATATTTATATCAAATGCTTATGTAACTAGCAGTTGGTGATTTGATTGATATATACCTATTGTTATTGTCTAATTTAAATGAAACCCCGCATGTATATAATCTGCTGTAATTTTAGAAAATTATGTGTAAATATGTACTAAATTTGTTCTTTTTATCTGATAAAAAACATGTTATAAGTATTTGGAAGACAATAAGGTATGTTTAAAAATCTAAATATTTTTTTAATGGTACACTTCTCTAATCTAAACTTTTTTAGTTGTTTTATTGATATTTTTAAGTACCCATCTACTTGTTTGAAAAAAACCAGTTTGTTCTTTGTAGGCATTCTTTCTTGTGACAAAATGATATGCATATCAGTAAAAGTACTGCTGTTACATAAAAATAGCTATTTTATATTTGAATCATGATGTTGAACCAATTTATAGTTTATATTATATTTCAACAATATTGAAAAGAGATGCAAAGAAAACTGGTTTGAAATGATTAGACTATTTTCTGATACATGATTTATTTGGATAACATTCATCTTTTGACAATAATTGTATAATATTTCAATTTCTGCTTCCACTTTTTCCTTATCAATTATCCATCAATTTTCAAAATTTTTGGTATCAATTACGTTATTGGTTACTCTGGAGAAGAAGCAAATAGCCCAAAACTTGAAAATTAATTACTTAATTTCACCATTGGACCATGTATTCTAGTTGTATCACAGTCAACTGCGTTTTACAACAATAAGGGTTGGTTAGAATTATTATCGTGGATATAAGTAGGTACCGTTGGCACATTTGTAGTGGCTATTAGTAGCCTTTGAGCAATTTGAAACAAGCAAGAACGTAGTCAATCGAATGATGTTGTCTTTTTAAATATTTGTACTTCCAGAATATATTTGTACATTTTTATAGGAACAATTGGCTTTACCATTTTTTCATATTTGCAAATGATGATAAATGCCAAGGAGGCCTGAAGCTTTCAAATTATTTAATGTCTTCCTATTTCTCCATTTATATCTATATTGCCAAATGTACCTATAACCAATTGAAAATCAAATAAAATATGTGAATATATGTTAGTATTCTATAGATACCAGGCCATAGATAAAAAACTTTGGTTAGTGACAAAAAATAAATTTAATTTCACTAAATTATGGACTGAATGAGCTGTGACAATGTGTAGAAACTGAAAGAAATTAGAGTATAGCTGTTAAAGTCAATTTTATTCTACATAAAATTACTTTTTTCTTCATATAAGTAATTGTGTCCATCTCATTCAGACCCCTATTATTTAAGAATATATTTCATATAAGGTGTTCCAGCAGTATGAGAAATAACTGGGTAAAATATCAGTTTTTCAAGGATATGTATGTCAGCTAACTTGAGTGAAAATGTTAACGCTTCACGCCAAACAGAATATACAATGATTTTATGAGAGTAGAAATAGGTAGGTACATATTGTGACTGGCAATGCTACTATTAAAGCAGCAAACGCACTACTTAAGTAATGATAGCACCTGGACAGTTCTTCAATTACGTTTATCTACGACCCCCTTCAAAATAAGTCATTTACAAACCAAAAAAAATGTGTGAAATCATACATTTTACATACGTTGGAAAGCGTGCGTGAATGAACAACGCTTTTTACATGGAACTTTCATTATAACACCCAAAAGCGTGCGTAAATGACCAATGCTTTTCAAATGGGGTTTTCATTTTAACACTCTTTTTTAGCTAAGTAATTATCGAGTTGCCTTGAATTAAGTCGTTTGTTGTATAAACTTTTGTGCTGTCAGTAAATTTGACAGAAGTGTTAGACATAGTAAAAAATATTTTCTGTTATATTCAAAACTTTAATTACACTTGTTTTAAATGGAAGAACCTCGAGAAGAATGCATTTCTTCGGATTACACACCACTTGAAATTAGAGTTCGTTGTGTATATATTTGCTTAGAGAAAATTTACCCCTTCAGAGCACAATTTTTTTATTTTTTCTTCTTCTAGTCGGAGATAAAGTTTTGTATGACATTCGTGCGTGAGGTACTTTTGCGCACTCGCTACGTTCGTGTCTTGCATATTCGCAACTCGTGCGCAAAAGTATAACTTCACGCACTTATATCATAAATAACTATTTCCGCATTCTTACTACGGACCCCATTATGAATGCTCATATTGCTCATCCTTGTGGAGTATAGGGTCTAACGAAACCAAATTAACTTCAATTTTAATCATATCGATAAAACTAATTAGAATGAAAATCAATTAACTTTGAAAAGTAAGTAGGTATAACTCCCTGTATGTTATTACTCCGTATATTTTTTTGGATTCTTCGTTAAATTTGAATTTTATTTTGTATCGAATATATCCTATACCTAGTTAAAATATATCTGATGAAAAATATTAATTTTCTCAATGGAAAATTGACCTTTAGGATAGCCAAAATGATCTGAACAATACATAAAATATCTTTTTCCATCTTAATGGCATATCAATTACTACTATTTGAACAAAAATTTAGATGCGTACCTACTATAGAATACTCAATCCTAAAAGTTTTATATTCAGAGAGTTATTTCAAAATATGGAGAACATAACTCAAATTTCTTATGGACTTTTGTGAAATGGAAAATAATATATTATGGTTAGTTTCTCATGCTGGTGTACCATATGAATACTTGTTACATTAATTACGTTGTTCTTGATTTTACTGAATTCGGAAGTGGGAACAATTGTTATATACATTGAAAATATATTACTGTATAAACAAACATTGCTTCTTTAAAAAATGACTTTTTTGTGATAATTTTCATAGATTCAGTTCCCATTTCAATATAACTTGTTAAGCTATATTAGTTAATAAAGAAAGTATATTACTGTTCTATTAATAAACGAGAATTTATTTATAAATTATTTGTTTCGACTTCCATCCCCACTCTCTATTTTGGAGGATTATCAAATATAAAATAATGTCACTATGTAAATGAATAATTTACTGTAGCCTTTTATTGGAATTTTTTTGTAGAAATTTTTTGATCAGTACCTATCTCAAGAAGAAGAATTTCGTGAATAAATTCACAGAAAGTAAATTTGATCGATATGTACCTATCCAATAATCCAATTGGACAATTGATAAACTATTGACCTTTCCAATTTCTCTTGTCATTTTGTATTACTAAAATTTGATGTACTATCGGACCCGACAGACGTTGTCCTGTGTGAATGTTGGCTTGTCTGCTATTCGCATCGTTTGGGTGACATAATTGATTTAGAGAAAAGCGCAAATTTATAAGCTGGCGTTCACTTGAGGAAAACACACTATATTTTTTCAATAATTTCTTATATTTTCAAATTAAATAGGTACATAATCAACTTTTTAATAGGAACCGTATTTATCTTAGAATTATTAAGTAGGTAGTGGACATTGGAAAAAAAGGATTAAGCGTCATTACCCAAACCTGTTTCTTTGCAATATAACAAGTAAGATCCATTATCATAAGCAAATAAGCATAAGATCAAAGTATACAATTAAAGTACAGTCTATAATCATAGAATGGCAGCAAATATTTCTATGTGTACCTGAGATCATCCTTACACAATAAGGCTACAACGTATGCAAAGAAAAACTTTTTAAAGATAAACAAAGACTAAAAGAGAAATAAAAATGATAAGATTTTATCGTTGAGCACATGAATCACAGATGTATCCGTATGCCGAATCGCATTCGGAACATAAAGCACGAGGCCACAGCCCACATGTTGTACAGGGTTATTTTTTCCAAACTCCTCGCAAATGATGCATTTGTTATAATTTTCATCGCCCACATTCATTTTGTCATCACTGTCATCGTCACGA
>CAJUYG010000085.1:274903-289558 GCA_910591675.1 Galerucella calmariensis | reverse complement strand
TTCTTAATTTTTCAGTCATTTGGTAAACTACAATCATACAAATATATTTTAAATATTCAAATGTCAGTATATTCCTCAAATGTCAATAAATTTACTTTCCGCACGTTAGTAGAAAAAAAATATTTCAGGACAATCAATATACATACTACTCCACTTCCCACTTGAATGATCATAATAATCTCAAATACAATCAATAATCCTTGGAACTATTTTTGATTGAAATTTATCGACTACAAAAGTTATTTAACACCAAGCGATTAATACTAGCAATGTGAAAAGGCCAAAAAATTAGCATATTTTTCAATGCAGCATGATTATTGAAAATTCCAAATTTCCATGTGCTATATTGAATAAATTTGGATGAATGAATAAAGATACATTACTCAGCAAATTTTCTATGATATTATCAGATGCTTTCCACTTGTATGTAGGTTATCGCAGAATTGGAACGATGTTCCTTACTATAACTTAAAAATTCGTTTTGGTGAATATAAGGACACATTTCTATTGAAAAGGTTTTTTGTGAAATTGTATTTGGACAAATTGTGAAGATAAATTACAATTTGAGAAACGAATCCCGTAACTCACAATTTTGTCATTCCATATCACAGTTTTCCAATTATCCTAATTTTTATAGTATCAATAGTTATTTATTCCTATGCTGCTTATTGCAATTTTCTGGTATTTATAAAAGGCAGTTCCGATAAATGGCATTCCGTGGAAAATCACCCTTTGTTGTTTTCATGAAATGTGTGGTGATACAATGATACATAATTATACATTCCAAAATTTTTACATCCAATAATTTCCTTTTTCCAGATTTGCGCGGTCCTGATAGCTTCTGTGCTTGCGGAAGAACAGCCAAAAAAGAAACGGGGACTTCTTCTTGGAGGAGAAGACTTTGGCCACAGTAGCAGTTATGGAGGTGTTAATCTAGGAAGTGGTCACAGCGGATTGAGTGATATTGGAAGTTTTGGAGGTGATTTTGGGGGTCATGGTGGTTATCAAGGAAGTGCTGGTATTGGTGGTGGATTAGGAGGGGGTATCGGGGGCGGAATTGGTAGTGGCGTTGGAGGAGGTGAAGAAGGTTACATTAGCCACATAACTCTACACAAAACTGTACCCGTACCAATACCACATCCTTACCCTGTACCAGTTGAGAAAAAAATACCTTATGCCGTTAAAGTACCAGTAGCTGTCAAAGTTGATAGACCTTATACAGTTCACGTACCTAAGCCATACCCAGTGAGAATTGATAAACCATACCCTGTCAAAGTAGTTAAAAATGTGCCTGTACCAGTCAAAGTACCATACAAAGTACCAGTTCCCGTTAAAGTTCCAGTTCATATTCCAAAACCATATCCAGTACCAGTTCACAAACCAGTACCAGTTCACGTTCCAGATGTTCAAATAGTGAAGAAACCTGTTCCTGTTTTTATTCACGCTGGCCATGGTAGTGGAGATTTTGGCGGCAGTAATGGAGGTTATGGAGGACACAATTTTGGCGGATTGAGTTCTGAAGGATTTGGCGGACACGTGGGATTAAGTTCTGGATTCCTTGGTGGTCATGGTGGATATAGCTCTTCAGACTTAGGTAGTCACGGAGGATATAGCTCTGGAGACTTTGGTGAACATGGCTTCTCCTCTTCATCTTTTGGAAGTAGTTACGGTCATCATTAAATAGAGCGCGTGAAAAATTTCCCAAAACATGATCAATAGATTTATTTGTATGCAAATTGGAAATAGCTCTGCCTTCAAGAAGGTGGAGATTTTTTCTAAATTGTGGGAAACAGATTCTTCATGTTTTCACCTGTGATAAGTCTTTTCAGTTTTGAAATATGTAAGATTTTCTATGTATTTGTTGATAAAAGTAATAAATGATATACTTTAAAAGAAATTGTTTGTTATTGGTTTTGATGAATTATAGAACTCACTCATAAATTTCTGAATTACGATAAATAGGTACTGCAGGAAATGAACAAACTAACAATAAAATGGTATAAATAGCAAACTAATACAAAAGAGATATCTAGATAGACTGGGATATTCTAAGGTGTAAATAAGTAATAAAGAATAATTAATAAATGGAGTTTGTTCCACACAAAATAGTCAAAAACGATTTGTTCGGGAGATTTATAAGAGTGACAATTGCAATTACTGAAAAAAAAATTGAAACTATAACAAATGCTTCACTGGTCGTCCTATCGTTTATATACACAAAATTCGCTTTTGTGATAATTGTTGGACTCTTGCCAAAGCTCCTACATCATTTCCCAATTCATGGCAAGCATGGCATTTTCTTCCTAGTTGATGGCGTGTTTTCATTGGTTGCGAATAATCTACTGATATGTTTTCCTATACAAAAGTTGCATGTATTTGAATATGGAGACCTTCCTTGCCAAACAGCTGGACCGTAGTACGTAGTACGTAAAATGTAATTTTTCGTATGTGTCGACTGAAAAATATTTCCAATATATCTGTAGAGTACCAGTTAACACATGACTTTCCCCCTCAGACAAAAAAATAAAATTGTGGGGTACGTAAAGTTGTATCATCAGTCAACCACTCATATTGAAAATGGTATTTATATATTCACCCAACAGACGTAGCTCGAATTTCGAAAAAATTTCCGAAGTGTACTGGGACCAAAAGAGAAGAAATTTTTTTTATTGAAGTTATACTATAATTATTTACACATCTATTTTCTTTTGCCGTGAGCGTGCGTTCCAAAAATAATCCAAATCTCACAAAAGAAAACGTTGGAGCGAATTGAATTTTCAATAAACAATCGTTGTCACATTTTCAACTACAATCCTCAAATAAACAAAAAATAATGCGAAAAATATGAATGTAGGTATGTATTTTGGAATGACATTCACTGAGACCTAGAAGATCTATTATTGCGCTCACTCAATTGTACTTAGTTTCTGCAGGCTTCAACTGAGGTAACTGTCCCTCTTCTATCCAGTAATCTCCCAGGTTCCATGCCCAAGGACTCTGAATTGCTTCGCAATTCGCACGTTTGTGGATGGAGGTTTCTTCTTCCATGCCACAAAATTTATATTCTTTTTTCTTCACTATTTTGAGCTTTTTCAGGTGCCCATGATGGCGACAATGTCCCGTTGGGATTCTTGTTAAAACTCTCATGATATGAAAATGTACGCCGTTTGTTACATTTGATAGTAGAATCATAGGCGATCGGTCCAGACTCTATGACGTTCAAAAATAATCGTTCGGAGTAGCGGATAATTTTTGAAAACTCTTATTTTCTGCCCTCTAAGAAGGTGATTTCAAACTGTACGGCATTGGTTTCTGTAAATCATATAACATATAAATAAAGATTTGACAGAAGCGCCGTACAAAAAAGTTGTGTGAAAAGCCGTGAGATATTGTTTCTTTTCCGAGATTTTCCTACCCAAAAAAGGTTATCTGAAACTCACTGGGTGGGCCCTGCATATTCAACCATTTTGGCCCCAAAAGTCAGATTTGTAATGAATATTATAACGGTGAACACCTCAAGAGGTTCAATAGAGAACCAGGGCATTGATTACAACAAGATGTGCCCACGTCCTGATTGAAAACGCTAACGACATCACATAATCAGCCATCATTACAATGCTGTGGCATATTTTATATTAAAAAGAAGAGTTGAAAGGACACGAACTATGGGGTATATCCTATAGCAGAATTGATGCAAAGTTGAGGAACCAAGATGTACCACAAGATCGAAGAAAGCTTTTAAATTACTATCGAATGCTTATAGAATCGTTTGAAGAACTTTATAATATTTTGAAAAGTGAATTATACCATAAAAAGAACGGCTTTCTTTGACATTCAGGTGAGAAAAAAGTAATAGTAACCATTTTAGTATTACTTGGAACTAACAGTTTCTCAATGATTTCACAATAAAATGGATGACAAAAATGTTGTACACTTATACTATGAAGCTTTTTTAATTTCAAAAGTATGCAAGTCTAAACTGGTTCATGAGCCACAATGATAATTCTGTATCCCGGATTCGTATACTATTGCCAGCGACTGAATGTACTGAATGTACCACGTAGTTCTGAACAAAGAGGAATCAATCAATTTTTTGACTGAAATGGAATTTTCATTACATCCCATGAAATTAGTATCGTTATCACTGTAAACATAGGAACAAAAAAAACTTAGTGATATAAATCGCCTGAAATACTTGAAAATTCGTCACTAGTTAGGTCGGTAATGACCTCAATGTGCCGGGCTCAAGTAACTCGGCAATCGAAAATACATATGTATCCGTTTATGATTTTGTTGAAACAAGTCTTACCATTTATAAGCTCGAAAGGTCCATCATCGTCTACATCGACTTATACAAACGGGCGAAAAAGGTTCATTCGTGACTTAGGCAAATCGACCATTTGTGGAAAACCAATATTAAGACTTCCTTGAAACATCCTATTCATCGCATTTTATATGATGAACCAGGGCATTTAGGAAAAATAAAGGAAATTCTGGATCACAACAGATATCGAGATGCGGTTTTATGCATTGTGTTCAGGAAGGTCCCAGAAAAGACTGGGAAAAATGTGGGTTGGCACTTTTTTGAAAAACTCCACTTGGGACAGAAAATGCATTTTCCAATTGCATAATTAGCTGCACCATTATGGAAACGATTGGAAACTCGGAAAAATCGCTGGAAAATCGTTACTCGGGCATTAGAATTACCCGGGAGTGCGCGGGGTGGCTCTGTAGGGGTGCGCGGGGGGTGAATTGGGAGAGGAATGGCAGCGTGCCTTCAAACTCGTTACTTGGGGGTTTTCGGGGATACTGAATTCAATTCAATGCCAGAATGCCCCCGGGTAAATCCAATGCCAGAATTGAGTTGAGCATCCTCTAAAACCCCCTGAGTGTCGAGTTTGGAGCGATTTTCATGCACGCTGCCATTTCTCCTCCAATCCACCCGCCGCACACCCCCACAGTGCCACCCCTGTGCACCACAGGAAATTCTAATGCGCATTTAACGATTTCCGAGCAATTTTTCCGAATTTCCAATCGTTTCTATGGTGCAAGTAATAATGCAATTGGAAAATACATTTTCCGGCCCGGAAGGCGTTTTTCAAAAAAGTGCCAATCCACATTTTCACAGTCTTTTCTGGGACCTTCCCGAACACAATGCAGAAAATCGCATCTCGATATCTGATGTGATCCAAAATTAACTCTATTCGAGTGATTTTGTTCTAAATGCCCTGGACTATGATAATAATACGGGATAAAGTAACCCGCATTCCGGAATGCAATGTGCTCTATGTTCAAGTATGGCGCCATCAGTCAGAGGCTGCTTAGCTTTTTGGCTTTTTGTGCTCAGGTTGTGCCGCTTATGTGAAAAGACCAGTAGTTCTTATCGGGCTCAACAATCCTTCCACTATCCTCCTTGAATAAATCCTCCCTTGGATTCTTTAGTCCTAGGAGCACAACTGACAGATATATACCTTTCTATATGGTACAGTGGTCGGTGAGTAATCCCGTCACTCTCCTTGTCTGGTTAATGAGCAAAACCTAAATAACCTCATTTTTATCACGAGGTGTGATAGAGGAATTACAGATAAGGCTTCTCAAGCACCCTGAAATACTGAGACAGCAAGTCTTTGCACCTTGACTATTCTTATCATTGCATTCTTTTGTGTGGTCTTCATCCACCAGACCGGACCAAAGACGCATATATGTTATTATGGGTACTGTATATCAAGTGTAGTAAACTCAGGCTCACCCATGTTTTCCCACAAGTTTGCCTTGCCATTATTGATGTGGTCTCCAAACTTGCTGCTACTTTTTCCAGTTGTTTTTTCCATGTTAATCAATCAACCCACTTCATTTGATGGAAAATCTCTTTCTATAGTTGGAGTTTCAAGAAATGGAAATAAAAATATCATTACAATGTTATAGAATCATATCAAATTCTGTTGCTGATATTTACGTATTTGAGTAGGTTTGTAATTTGCTAATTCATATATTAATTGTTGAAATATTCTCATATTAATTGAACGAGTAGGTATCTACATGAATAAACAAGTAGGTGACATTATTGAAAATATTGGAACAATAATGAAATTATCTTCCAAATAATGTCTACACTCGGGTATTACTTACCTAGAATAAATAATTAATGATAGCTTCTGGCAATTATTACTAAGTACGAATTTCATATGAATATGCAAGATTTAACCTGTTTTTGAGATCCAAAACAATCAATCAGCTTCTAAAAAGCTGTTTTAAGTAGTTGAGTTTCATTCGAGTTGCATTTCAACGTTATTGATCAATGAACTACCCAAAAATTGGAAATATTATTGTGAACATTCCTCCAATTACCTACATGAATGTTGGATATTTTATATAAGTATGTCCATTTGTCTTAAAATTTTCTTAGGCATAGTACCAACATTGTGCGAATTCTTTTGATTGAATTACTCATGAAACAGTTACCTATTTTGTGATGCGGGTCGTCTACATATTAGGTATTCCTGCCTCTGGTTTTATAGGTGGGTATCTACGTGAATGAATATTTCATTGTCATTGTATTGAACATATTTTTGAGTGAAGAAAATGATTGTGAGACAACAATAATTTGATTAATAGCTATTCTAATAAGTGAATAATTATATGAACAAGTAGGTCTTCAATAAAACGAAAAGTCAAATTATGAATTTTATTGATCCTTTCCGCAAGCATCAGAGCATAAATTGGATTGAATAAATGGGATTCGGAGCCCTGTTGCGGTATCAGCTACTATGTAGTTTTGGAAAGAATGGCAATGCCCAAAAAAGGAGAAAATGTGACAATTGAGCTTGGACAACACAAGATACCCCTGAGAGACTACAACCACGTGAGAAGAAATAAATATCTAAGTAAAACTGCGTTTGCGTTTGAAATGAGGAAATATATCCTAATGACTTAAAACCGTCAAAAAATTGTATCGTACGCCCATGGTGGTTGGGAATTTTCACAAATCAATAATTCTCTCACAAATTTCATCTTACGTCCATAGTAGATAGAAGTTTTTGTAGAAAGAAAATTTTGCCCTTCTCGATAAATCTCAATCATCTTCCCCCCCCCCTTCTCGGAAAAATATCAAATAATTCGTATTTCACATGAAGTTCATTACCCCACCAATTATACGGCGTATAATGTCCTGTATCCTGTATCCTGTAATGCTAAGTCGGAAAGAAGCAGATGTTCTGACACGTACACGCAAAAATGAAAAAGTGAAATTCTGGGTCGGAACACTTTCTCCAAGTTTGATATCGAACATTTTTTTCAAAATATTTCACGAGAAGAAAGAAAATGACAGAAAAATTACACTTTCCAATTTTCTTTTTGATCGATATCTCAATTACTATGCACGATACGTGAAGAAAAAAATAGGACTTCGTAAAAATTTCCCCAACCGTGGGCCAAGTTCTTATGAGAAAGCTAAATTTAACCCTTCTATTCAGGATGGCAGAAAATGCTCAAGGAAATTTTGATCGACAATTTGAAATTAAGGTTCCCTAGCCCTGCCTCCCAAAGTAATATCCAAAATATTGGATCTCGATTCATTTGCATTTCCAACCTGTTTTTCCCGACGTAATGACTGGATTAGGAAACATAAAACGAGTCCGTGGATGATGTTCTCAATAAATTTCCACTTAGGGGTAGAGAGCTCGGTGATTAGCCTCATTTCTTTGATACTCTTTTTCAGTGTAACAAGTACCTACGAACAATATTTTCAGCCAGCCAGTACACAAAAACAATTCGTCAATAATTAGGAAATCTGAAATCTGTTAATATGTAAATTACAACTTGGTTGAATAGATTCCCAATGAATACTATTTTCTACTAGATTAATTGGTATGTTTGTGAAAAGTAATACTACATCTAACATCTAACATCTAACATAATTGTCTGGTTACTGATAATTTTGAATAAATTGTGCAAAGTCGAAAGAATCATTAGCAAAGAACGAGCTGTTATTATTGT
This sequence comes from Galerucella calmariensis, assembly GCA_910591675.1. Taxonomy (NCBI): domain Eukaryota; kingdom Metazoa; phylum Arthropoda; class Insecta; order Coleoptera; family Chrysomelidae; genus Galerucella; species Galerucella calmariensis. Next base: position 281,563 of record CAJUYG010000085.1, on the reverse strand, counting down.
AAGATAGTTTAGTTTAGTTAGTTTATCAGTAATAAATTGTGCAATTTTTCCATTTGAAGCTTCTATTGAAGAAATGATCGGACGTGAACTTAGAGCTTTTTTATGAATTTTTGGTAGACCATAAAATTTTGGAATAATGGATGAACTCATTTTTAACAAATTTATATCTTTTTCATAAAAAAACAGAATGTTTTTTCACCAATGCTTGTGACTTTTGTAACAAATGAGTATATTACCTACAAAGTTTTTAGTAAATAACATGTGACAGTTAAATATGAGGTAGGTAGGGCGGATAGTTTGGAATCTTCTAACAATAATATTTATTATTTTGATTTATAAATATTTTTAATTTCAATTTGACTTAGCACTAATCGGTGCACAATATTTTTGGTTAACCTGTCTCCCGCTAGCACAAATAGGTTCAAGGGTTTTCCTACACGTGAACATGCAACATACATATAGCTGCCCATGAGAAAAACATGGATTTCCCAAATCTAAACCACAAATGGACATTGTTTGGCCTTGAGACTTATTTATAGACATGGCAAAAGCTAAACGAATTGGAAACTGTAACCTGAAGGGCAGCGCATTGAATAGCTGTATATGTAATAATATAACTATGTAATAATACTTAGGTACAAGTATATAGTTTAGTCAGAGTTTTGAACAACGAAGCACTAATAATTCAAAAACAGGAATAATATCACTGTATTATATTCACTATAATATGAATTTATTTGATACTTCAGTCTAAGTAACAAAAATTGGAAAAGTAAAATTTACTGTATTTCAGTCATTACAAAATAAATTTAACCTAAACTGTAGCCTCAGCAACAAGGGGTTGGTTATGCTATTAAATTGTAGCTTATATGAAACGTTTGAAAGTTTGACATGGCGTGCCATCTACTGAATACTCACTCAATCCAGTCAACAGATTTCGCCATCTGTTAGAATCGTCTGGAGCTAACAATTATTGCGATAATAAATTGGGATGTAAGCGGAAGTTTTTTCATTAAATAATAATGATGTAGTTAATTACTAAAATGTGATTATCTCTAAAACCGTCAAGATTTGGGGATAATAATAGATATACCTTTCTGTTGTTGTAATGATGTAGCTTTAATTATTTTCTACAAAAGTAGCGCTAATGTGTGATGCAAAAAATTTTTGCGTACATTTATGCTACATTCGTGGCCTATGTGGTGCCCTCCAAGAAACTTATCGAAACGGATACAAAATTATGATTTGTCATATCAAAAAAACACCAACCTCAAATGTTTGTCCATATACGTCAAAAATCGTTAAAGATATTGTAAAACGAAAATATAAATTTCATGTTTAACACCCTGTATCTCTTTTAATATCAAAATTCCATTAAAACTAGTTTATTCAAAACGCAATATTTTGAAGTGAATATTGTACTGTACTCCTATGTACAATTACTCAAGGACCAGCATAGCAGAGAAATTAAATAATAATGATACCCACATATACCTTAATGGGATTAGAGGTGAATAATTTATATAAATAGTAGTGAATTTCAATTAGATGAAGATTTCATCAAGAAGTGATTGAATCACCAGATACTCAACTAACCAAATAATCCGAAAAAAAGAAGATACAAATAGTATTGAGTTGTTAATATATATACCTGTCCATTAAGTTTCCGGAGAAAGATAAAGTCCAAGTCCAAGTCCCAGCAATGATTCGATGATGATCTTCACACATCCGATACAACTAATGAAGTAGAGTTGCATGAAAATACCAGGCAAAACGATTCGTCATAATTAAGAGGAGTAACAAAAATTCCACAAAAAATGAAGTGAGCTTCTTAAACACGAATTCTGTACAGGAGCGTGTGTTTAACGCAACCACGTTCCCAGTTAGTTCATAGAGAATTAAGTTTGAGCTGTATTAGGTCTTCTTATTTCTCAGCTTACGGAATAACATCAAACAGATGCTTCTTTTTTTTGCAATGTGAGCAAGTCTTTCCAGTAATCCTGGTTTCGACGTTATGTGGAAAATAGTTGAAGTACTAAGATTCTTCATTACTTCACAAATTTATAATAATGATATCAGAAATTATTGCCTATTGGATGGGATGTTGTTTTTACTAATTATTATGTTGCAATAGAGGAAGCATGCTACGCTTATATTTCACCTACAAATAAATGCCTATATTGATGAAATAAGAGAAACATATAAATTATCAAATTGATTGGAATTTGTTAACTCGAAATTTCATACTAATAAAAGAAAAATTTAGGGAAAGTCGCAATCGAAAGAATTGTTTATATATATAAGAAGCAGTTTTCCAATCTATGTAGTACAGTTTAGTGTTTGTGGAATATGAAGCTTTTCGTAAGTTGTTCTTGTTTTCTTGCTGTAGTGAATGTAGTGAATGTAGTAGTGAATGTGGTGAATGAGGGGGACAAAGCTCCTGAAAAGTCCCTGAAGACTTCACTTTGGGCTCAATTTGTAGGTCACGGCAGGTGTTTTTGAACTTAACGCGATTCAGTTTACGGAAGGGGGGGGGATGGCCCTCTTAACTCCGGAAAACTGGTTTCCCGCTAATATCTGGCTCAATATGCGAATTAAATCAGATAAATAATGAAGATCGTCTTATTATTTACAGAAATAGTCCCATTTTTTCCGAAACTTCGAGATAATAAGATCTAAAAGTCTTCCCATTTCAGCTGCTGCTCTGCCTGTAGGAATTCTGCTGTCTATGCATTAACTTGTATGCGGGTGGACGACTTGTTCCATAACTCGGCAAAAAATTGCCATTTTTCTATCCCGTAGCAGCTACGGCATAGCTCATTCCATCTGACTTGCAGCTCATTCCTACTGGACAAAAGTATTTAAAAAAGCGGTCACAGTTTTTTCCACGAGACTTTGAGTCTATTTTATTGATTTTTTCGTATGTTTTAAAAAAATTGTCTTTAATCCTAATTTTTTCATAATGGAACTTTAGGAGGTCTTAAATAATCTCAGAAATTTTTTTTAATATCGTTTTTGCGTTTTGATAAGAAGTTGATTTGTTTATTCACATTTTTCAGCCGTTTTTGCAGTTCAGTACAATCTGTGGAACAAGAGCGATTTAAAAATGTATCATTCTATATATTGCTTTTGAATGCACATCATTTTTCAACTTAGAGTGTCTTGTTTCTTTTAATTTCCAATAAAATCCAATCATTTTCCAATATCGTCACTATTGTCAAAATGCATATTATTTATATTATAAATAAGTACTTATATGTCTTGTTGAACTTATATTGTTGATAGAAATTTGAATTTTTATCAAAGCACGATTGGAACTTCCTTTTACAATTTAAAAACTTTTTATATAATCTGACAGTTTTGTGACAACTAAGTAGGTATTCAAAGATGACAGTAGCATACTAAGTTTTTGTCGATTTTATTTGATTCCCCATATAAATGTATGTGGCGTGGGCAAAATGCCGTGAGAAATGATATTTCTCACAGTATGAGCAATATTTGGTTTTGAAATTAAGTTAGCTATGAGAAATACGTCACTTTTCATAGCAGTTGTGGAAAAAAGATTTTTTCTACGACTGCTATGGAAAATAGTTCTTTTCCAACAATTCACGAAACTACAAAGTGTCACTTTGCCTAAGCCGTGGGAAAGATTTTTTCTCACGGCACTTTGCCCACGCCACATACATTTATATAGAGAATCAAATAAAATCGACAAAAACTTAGTATGCTACTGTCACCTTCAAATACCTACTTAGTTGTCACAAAACTGTCAGATTATATTGGAAGTTTTTAAATTCGAAAAGGTAGCTTCTAATAACAGAGAATTTAATGCAAAGAAATGATGTTCCGGGTTTGACCATACAAAATTGTACAAATCTCACCATTAACTATAATTTTTAATGAAATTATTTAACAGTTGAAATATGGGGTACTTTCAGTGTTATTTTTGTTTTACTAGCCATAGTTACTTTACTTGTATTCTTTAAATTTGTGCAGTCGTAGAAAAAGTATAGTGTGCAACATGTGAGGAAAGTACTTTTCTCACTCGTGTGTTCGCGTCCCTTGCCCTTCGGGCTCGTGCCACAAACTCCCACACTCGTGAGAAAAGTTGAACTTTTCCTACTTGTTGCACAATATACTATTGTATGCCAGAGCAAAATTCAATTCACGTTATTAAGAAGAAGGATAGTCTGCTCAAGATTATATCAGTGACCTTATAGTTATTGCAGAACATTGTGATTTTCATATTCTTGAGGATGGAGTTATTTGAGATCATTTGGTCGATGGAATAAAAGATGCCAAGTTGAGCGAAACCTTGTAGATGGATAGTAGTTTATAATTGGATAAGGCTATAGGAAAAATTACAGAGAGTAAGAAAATCAAAAAAGAGAATGAAGAATTAAGAGGAAAATGGAGAATAGTCTCAATCAAGTCATGCAAAAAGGTATAAGAAGGAGAAATAGATGGGATGGAAGTAAACATTGAACTCTTGGCCATTCAAAGTTCAAATGCTCTGCCAGTAAAGGCAGATGTCGAAAGTGTGAAATAGAATTTTGATAGGGATTAATCACAGACCTTCATATTTATCAATTTCATCCAACGTAATGTGTCGATGACGCACACCAAGAAGGTTATTATATGAACTCTACTATTGAATTTTGAACAGAGACTGAAATGAAATTACTGTTTCGACTCTAACTTTGTGGAATCTCCTCATATACCTATTTCAAATGAAACTAAAAGCTCTTATTTAATTCCACTTTGATAATAAAAATGAAAACTCCGAATTGATAATGATTTATATATTGAAAATATCATCGTCAGAATTACATAAAAGGTTAACAGAACGAATAATTGAAGTATTAGAACAGTGCCGAAGCCTTCAAAAATAGTAAAAAGTGAAAAAAATGATAGTAGGATAAAACCCATCAAAAAAGAAGAGAAATATGATAAAATTGAAGTAAATAATAAATTTCTGGCGATCTGAGTTCGGGAAGTGGGAGGGGGTGAGTTTTTAAGGGTGAAAAATGGTTTATCTCGATTTCCGGCAAAACTACAAGTCCTAGGGAAAAAAGTTGAGTGGCAAAGTGGTGAGTAATAAAAAGCTCTACAACTTTTGTATTTACAATGTTTACACATATGACCCCAAGATTTATGTGAAAAACTCAAATAACCAAGTTTTTGGTTTTTTATTTTTATCTTTTTCAACAAAAGTATTTTTTTCACGAAATTTCTTGAGAACTCACCTCATTATGTTCCAAATACACTGTGATTCATTTGGTTTGAAATACTTTTTTTTCACCCTATTTTGACTTAATATCAAAAAAGCATCCTAGTTTTCAATCGAAAATGTTCGCGTCAAAATATCCAGGTTTTCTTATGATTTATCATTGGGATAGTTGTTAATCGATACACACTTCAATACATAAAATCACCAAACTGAGTCATACATATTTTGGAAACAAAAATAATGATACACAAAAAAGTAACAACAAACGCGTTTTATTAACAACATTTCCAAAATAAGCGATAAAAAGCTCTATCCCAATAAAAACCGTTCCTGGAACGTGCACTTCACTGGATTTCATTTCTAGTAGACTATTATATCGTTGGAATGTCATGAAATAATAGTATATTACGTAACGTGTGTGGTAAGGAGCATTTTACGCACCAATGGAAAAGTGGAAAAAAATGGAAAAGCGTAATTCCGTGAGTGCGTCAAATGCTCTACAGCACGAGTTACGTACTATACTTTACCTACGACCTACTTGTACTTGTATTTTTTATAAGAAGCATAAGAAATAACAGTGACATAATCAGAGGTACTTGGTAAACTCCATCTCTATTACTCTATTACCAATGAAAGGAGCACATTGAAGAACTAACATTTAATCATTATTAATATATTGTTGATAATCGAAAGTCCATTTTTCAATTATAATCAATACATACTTTGGGCTTTTCATAGTTAAACGTGGCCATATCTAATGTTTTCAAGTAGTAAATTTTGAATAAAATGGAGACGTCTATTGGCAGTTGCGAAGATGTTGCTAGGGAAGCCGTGCGATTTACTTTACAGCTGTGCGTTTTTTTTACATTGCGTAATAGACGTCATTACATTGATACCGACTGTGTGTTATTGACTGATGACAGGGGGGGTCGTAGGTAAAATATTTTATTTCACATTTTACCAGAGATGTGATCTACTATGAATGGACCTTAAAAAAATTAGACTACAAAGTTTTGTAGTCTTAAACTTCAAAATATTATTGATTGTCTAGTTGTCATATTTTTTCCATTGTGTCAGATAGGGACCAAAAATTATTTTATCACTGGTTAATCTTGACAACGGTAGGTGGAACGCTACCGAAACGTCGAAATAAAAAGAAATAAAAAACTTTATTGTGGTTTGATTCTCAAAAAATAAGAGAAAAAATAATCAAAAAATATAAAAAAATGGATTACAATTAATCAAATGTATTTAATGTGAAAATGAAAAAATAACACTGAATCGATTAAGGCTTCAAAAATATCAATTGGAAAAAATTAAATCATCCTTCATTTTGGCAAACCTCCCACCCACAGAAGGAGCAGCAGAACAACATTGTTAAAGGGCATATTATATATACATATATATATATATATATATATATATATATA
>CAJUYG010000085.1:225301-269903 GCA_910591675.1 Galerucella calmariensis | reverse complement strand
ATATATATATATATATATATATATATATATACACAATTGAACGAATATCAACAAAAATAGATATGACTGACATTTGACATCACCAGTGACAGAAAAACATAAGTGAAATGGTGACTTGCCAAGAGTTCCTAGGCCCGTATTCTTGAGGGACTAGTGAGAATCTCACCAATGAGATTGATGTATTACGTTGAGTTTTCATCTAAAGGCTCATTTTAAATTTCAAGATATACGCTTCGGTAGCCTGAAACGAGAGAGATTCAATCTCTCATGGTTCAGACCGATAGAAAATCTCGCCAAAAGCGGTGAGAAGTGGTGAGAAGCTTAGAAACATGCGTATTGGATTTCGTTCGCTGATATTGCAGATCTCATTTTTTTCTTTAAAAATATGACAAATTTGAAACTCATGTTTAAGGCAACCATGCAATACACCTATCTCATCGGTGAGATTCTCACTAGTCCCTTAAGAATGCGGGCCCTAGAATTATTGGCCACCGAGCCACCGATATGTTGAGTTTTCATCTAAAGGCTCATTTTAAATTTCAAGATATACGCTTCGGGGGTGTATTCATGATTTTGATAAAGCAATATAGATGTTCGCAATGATAAAAAACATGCAAAAATCTTATGTTTTGAATGGTAGACCTCTACTGTTATTCTTGTCGGAAATTTCCACTTTTTGCTGGTCACACTGATCTTAGACTGAACCCCTCTATTGCTTATATTTATTAAATTGTACTGTTTTTAAATAATTAAGATATGTCTGAATTGTACATCCCCAAATTATTTTTTTTCCACCCTCCCTATGAAGTATATCTATCCAAGTCTAGTTTTAAAGCAACCTTCTTCGTCTACCTGTATGTGATGTTTTTTTTTTTTCAATTTTCATTATAATCTCCTTTTTTAGAATAATACAGGGAAATTATCCAATATTATAGCTCAATCCTGTTTTTTTGCTTATTTCTCTTTTAGTCTTAGTGATAGGGGCAAACATCAAGTCCAGCGTGTTATAATATTCCTACGTTTGATTATTTAATCTACCAAAAAAACCTTCAGATACCACCTGATATAAATTGGAAGGATCAAAAACGTCTCCTATGAAGTTTTCAGGATGTATGGAAAATCTGCTCTGAATTCTCCTAAGATTGCAGTATTTCACAATCTCTAATTTTAATTTACCCAGTCTTGATCAATAATCTAGCCTTCAACAAAATGGAGAAGGAACAAATTTTTTTTTCAGTCCTGAGAACAAACCAACAACTAAAAAACCCTTCTCGGCTATATTAACTTCTTTTGGAGTCAAAGCTCATTAAAATTACCCCATAACGAAACACAAAGTTTATTCAATTGACTGATATTTTTATCTAGATTTTGGCTTGTCTTGTGGTGCTGACCTCTGCCAAAACCAATGGACCGGATAAAACACAAAAGAAACGAGGACTGTTTGATTTGGGAGACTTTGATCATGGATATGCTGAACATTTTGGTCATCATGACATTAAAACCATAACTATAACCAAAAAGGTTCCTTACCCGGTTCCACAACCAGTTCCTGTACCAGTCGTTAAGCACATACCTGTACCTGTCAAGGTAATTAATAATTTGTATCTCACTGGAATAATCCTGGAGTATTGCTTATATATTACAATGTTTTGCAATAAAAAAATAATGTATTCACTGTCATATAATGAAATACTGTGATATATTGAAAAAATTAGGTATTTGATATATTTCAAATTAAACCCCATTTTGTGGTTGAGAAACTATTGACAGGAATAATGAATACGTATTTTTTGTTTCACAGGTTGCTGTTAAAGTTCCTGTCGACCGTCCATATCCGGTAGCTGTACCGAAGCCATATCCAGTAACAGTTGAAAAACCCTATCCAGTTATTATAAATAAACATATACCAGTTCCCGTGAAAGTTCCAGTGAAAGTACCTGTTTTTATACCACAACCCGTTCTACAACTAAAACCATATCCAGTCACTGTACACAAGCCTTATCCAGTTGAAGTCTCAGTTCCGATTGTAGTGGAGAAAAAGGTTCCAATTATTATATCCAAGCACGAGGATCATCATTTCGGTAGTTTAGGAGGATTCCATCGATAACATACAATACAGGTATATTAACTAAGAAATAGAACTTACTTTGAAAACTACGGCTTATTCTACTATTTTATTCTAACTGTGGAATTCTGAGAACATCTGATCTATGAGCCGAAATCTGTAAAAGTTACAGAAAGTGCGATTCTAACCTCACCTGTTACTTACAGATTACTTACAGATTCGTAAATATTTACGGGCAGGACATCTGTCACTGTAAGCAGTACAGGGTGTGGTACAGACCATTGTATTATTTTTTTATAATTTTTCGTGTATTATTAGTTAGAAAGTTGTAGAGTTTTTAGTTTTTTTTTGTGATTTTCAAGTGGTTATTAAGTTTTCAAGTGAACATCATTGGCATTAATATGAACGGACAATTAAATATTTTCCGCGGTATTCTGTTGGAAGAGGATGAGAATCAGTTTGTACATACTTTCCTTGGTATTATTATAAAACACACTTTCTATATTTCCAGAAATCATATGAGAATCTAACGAAGACATTTGAGGGATCAATTAAATCCGTTTGATATGCCGGACAGGCATTTTAGACAAATGTTTCGGTTGGACAAAAGTTGTGTTCAATTCTTAATTCATAATTTGAGACCTCATGTTATGGAGAATAATTTAGGAATTCCCTTTTTAGTGGAAGTAATAATAATTAATTTAAAGTCTTTTTACAATGCATCTAAATAATAGCGCCCCAGCTCTTCCCACTTTTTTATTCAATAATTGGGATCTAAAGTATTACTGCAAGAAATGTAATCATTTTTCATGAATTGTAAGTATAACTCCAATTGCTCTGGAGACGTATTTTTAGTCCTTCTCCTTTTTACATCTTGTGTTCCACAAAATACGTATATTTAATTAAATAAATAACACGTTCAATATATTATTTCAGTAGATTATTTACGCCAATCTTTTATTATGAATTGTAAAAATATCAATAGTATTAAGGTCCACCAGGTCGGTACACACACAGCTCTTGAATACTTTTAATGGTTTTGAGGTTAAAATTTTGAAATTATAAACAGAACTGAAGTTGAAACCTATTAGGTGAATATCTGTAACTATGACTCTTACAGATTTGGTTCCAGAATAGCAAATTTTACAAATTTGTGAAGGTTCAAGTTACAGATCCTATATCTTACAGATTATGTAGCTTATAGGTGGATTCTCAGAATCCCAATGTGTTAAATTTTGGAACGATAGTCGACACTGAACATAGTTTACTTCACTACGCTAATACTTTACACTACCTTGAACGCGTTACGCGTGTGAGTGTTGATATTTTATTAAACAATGAATATTTTATAATAAGTAACAACGCATTTTGATTGTTGGGTTTGAAAAAATTTCACGAATGCTTCACAAACTTTGAAAAATTGTGACCTTTATCATCTGATAGAATACCAGCTTGGGCTTATAGCTTGCGAGGTCAGCAACATTGGTAAATTCGCAATTATCGCAATTATCTAAATTGGCATTCACCTAAGATAAATTTATAAATTTATAAATTTATCTTGAATATATACTGGCACATTTTTTCAAATTTTTTCCTTAAAATCAACCTGCTTAATGATATGACATTACCACATACCCAACAATTAAATGATTTTTTACTTTCATGCCTCTAGTATTTCTGTATTTTTCCCATGTATATCTAGCACTATTTTGTATTTATATGTAGCAATTTTGCCTTATAATGATGTAAATATGCGACCAGAGAAATTCCATTGATCGACAAAGTGAATATTGCGTATGAAAATCGATATTATTTTATAATTGTCTTTATTCGCATAGTTTAAGTCATATTTCAAAACCTTCGATGTTTCTGGTCATGTATTGAATATCTCTTCATCACATTTCAGTTTTATCACTAAGTCAGTTCATTTTTAGAAGCACAAGGTTAAGTTAGGTTAGGTTTTGAAACTGCTAATCAACTCATTAAAATCATTTTCTAGTAAACAATTTTTGTATTATATAATTGGAACTTTTATTATTGGTACAAGTGCTCCAGCTGTTTTGCTTGAAGTAATATTTGTCCGTCTATTTCCTCCGGTATATTATTCCCGGGGCAGTTTTTTTCATCCATTTATCTTAGAATTGTATAGTTTATTCACACTTTGATGTTTTTAGGTCAACCGTACATAAATATGGCGAGAATGGACACTGATAATTAGTGTGATCTAGATTAAGCACTAACATTCAATGTACATGAATAAAAATAAACGTCGATCATCAAACATATTTTTTTTAAATACCCTACCCAAAAGTGTTTTTCCACCATTTGCTGTATAACGTTAAGCCATTTGTAGCAGGGCTATAATGATACAAATATTTTGAGAGTACGGAACAGTTGCTAAAAACTGCAGTTTATATTCACGCGGATGAAGCGAGCGCAGCGAGTGAGTTTTAGAATCATCCAATTGAATAATAGCCATTCTACACACGTGAAAGAATATACCTCCTCCACGAAAATGCATAAAAAAATTCTTCTATTAGGAATTGAACCTCGATCACCCGCCTATCAGTCTAGTATCTCTATCACTGACGTATCAACTACATTTCTTAAGATGTGTACAGAAAATAGGCATTGGTAACTCATACTTTCAAATAAAACTATAACATTATTTGGATTAATAATCGAGAAAAATTTTTGACAGATCAAAGAACCAATCAAATTTTGGCAAATATGTATCTTACATCTATATAGAATCTTATAAAGGAGCAGCAATGAGCATTATACATACATTTATATATGTACAAGAGAGACCAGCATAACTCCCCACTACAAAACATCTACTCTGGACATATTATCTCTGTTATTCTATAGTTCCTTCTCTCCTACTCACAGAATGGCTTTACGGAAGATAATTATTTCCCGAATCTGTATGTTTTAGCCGTAATTATCGTTGATTCGTACTGTCGAGGAGATGAGTGAGGCCCAGTGTTCATGTAGCGTACGAGGCAAAACTACGACGGGAGTACGTTCGCCTGCTGCAGACAAAGCTTATACAGATTGAGAAAAGTCTATTCAAGCCATGTGATTTACACAAGTGCAACAAGAAGAATATGGGAGGAACAATTGACAGAGAGAGAGAAGAATAATTTTGCGCAGTCAGCTGTTGCCAAATGTATTTATCTGTGAAAGTTATTCCCAATTTTTGTCGGCAACAATTTTAATTACCAATAATTGTTAAATCGAAAGGAGTGTAAAGATTTTATTTATTGCAGATTGCAATTTGTCAAATTCGCGATCTGTATATTGGGTCCTGTCGACAAAGCGAAGTTGGTATGTATTAGGGATAAGCACAAAATGCATGCCTCCATTTATAATATCCAAGCCTGATAGAATTTATACAGTTATCACAGCGAACACAAAGACTGTGATTATTTCACCATTCTCACCAATTATTTATTTTTAGTATGCAATCAAATCCAAACGTACCAAGTGGCAAAAAACCCAATTGGTAATTACGAACCATCTTGAAATAATTCGGATGTGGTGAAATGAGTTTGTTGTTGGGAAATAAACCACCTATTAGCAATACGGAGCACTTACATATACTTCATACTTCATTAGGAATAATATCACAATATCAGGACAATCTTTTATTTGGCATTGTTTATTAAATCTCCACTTCATTACCAAGACACTAAATGCATGTGTTACTATGTCGGGAATGAATTTAGGAAATTAGGAAACTGATGTTCAAAAACTATTTCAGGTACACTTTTAGGGTTTTTTCATTCATATAGTCGCTTCCTCCGAAAGTATAATCGAAGTATGAAAATGAATGGAGTAGGTATGGTAAATAGTGTTATAGCTTTTAGATAGTATGTATAATAATTCTTTTCAATATCTAAAAAACTGACTTGGCTTGACTCTTCGGATTTACCGTGCAGAGCAGCACTATACCCGATGAAAAAGATGGAAAATAAAGTATTTATAGTACTTATCCGTATACGTATCGCAATGCGCATGTGCAGAAGTGATACGTGGGCTTCGTTACGTTACGTGAAACGTATTAATCCGTCACACGTACCTAACGTACGCATCGCTTTATTGTGGTTCGTGTTCGCGTTTTTCAACGACCAAACGACCAAGAAACGAGAAAATACTTTAAAAAAGACTATTTATAGTATATGTCAAGATAATAGTACTCACAATTTTTTAGGTCAAAAATGAAAACACATGTATGGTTACGTTACGAATGCATTTACTTTATGCTTCTTTTTGATTAATCACTTATCTCCGTTACATTACGTATACGGATAAGGATGAGTGATCTATTTGAAGAACTGATTTATGTCCCTATTATTGTAAGTCTACGGGCTATCACATCAGTAATGCCGTATGATGCCGTATTCTAATTTGACACTCACTTGATATACAGATCGCGAAAAGTCTATTCGAGCCATACGACTTACACAAGTACGACAAGGAAAGTATGAGCAAAACTACTTGAAAGAGAGAGAAGAATAATTGATCGCAGTCAGCGTTGGGCGTGATTTCAGTTCCAGCTACCAATCTGATATGAATGCAGCGTTGCCAGTTTAAAATGTTTGATACTTTCTGAGGAATAAAGAAAGGAAAGAATAGTCAATCAAAAGTTGAGAAATTTCGATGGATCTTATTACATTATTCCGGCGTTATAGGGATGGAGGAGTTACGAGATAACACTGACATGATACTCACTTACAGAAATCTGATAGTTTCACCAAAAATTCTTATGTTATAAGATGTACATGTAAACTTTTCATTTTATATTTCCAATTTCTGTCTAACCATTGTTACGAATACATGTACGTTTAATTAATATCGAATAAATTGTTTTTTAATGAGCTGTTTCAATTTCGAAACACGTATCTAGGAGGTGGTTTTTTGATGTTTAGTCAATTTTGATTTTAAATTAAATAAAGCTTGAGCTTTTTTAATTTAAGCAATGGTAGAAATTTACCTGTAAGGAATTAGTGAAACGTGCTTCCTGGTTACGTACTATCAATATGCTCGCATTAAATTATCCACGAATGAAAAAATTGCATGTTCTACATATCCATTACTTTAGAAATATTCTCACAACGAATACTTTGATATACAGGGTGAATCATGACCAACGGGATGGAGGTTTATTACGGTAAAAGTTTTAAAATGTTCGTCACTTTAGTAGGTTGTACATTCATATAGGTAGGCTACATTTTTCAATTATTTTGAAATACCTATACAGGATGTTCCAATGAAGTGTGGCGTATCAAAGTATTTTTTCTCACGGGACACCCTATATTTTATTGCATTTCCATTTCCTGATTTTTTCGTGAAGGATCTAGAAGTATTTTTACAAAAAACTAATTTTCTTCCATCCATGTGTCCGTCAAACACATACGGGCCAATAACATACTTGCACACTATCCCTCCCCAAACAATCACACTCCATCGGTGTTGGAGCTATTGAAGTAATTTTTCATTTTTTGCTTTTAATAATTTGTTGTAGTGTAGGCACCTAAGCTACTAAAAGTGTGTATATTTATTAGCAGCTCCACTGTTTTTCTACAACAACTATGTCAAGATAATAAGTATGAAATTTAGAGAGAACAGCAGATGTCTTAAAATCAATTTAGGACCGGTTTATTCACCTTTGTTCTTCGCGAGTTTTGTGTTTTTACTCAATTTTCAAAAATACTATTTTTATTTATTTATCAGTGTAATTTGAAATTTGTAAAATACTAAATATTAATTATTTAACTTTTTCTCAGTTTTTAATTTTATAAGGTCTAGTTCTTGTTCTAAAATTTTTTTTGGGAAAACCAAACAAGATACACATCTGATGCACAGTATAATGACATACTTGCACACTATCCTTCCCCAAAGGTTCACACTCCATCGGTGTTGGGTTGGTGCTATTGAAGTAATTTTTCATATTTTGCTTTTAATAATTTGTTGTGGTGTAGGCACCCAAGCTACTGTAAGTGTATATATTTATTAGCAGCTCTACTATTTTTTTACAACAACTATGTCAAGATAATTAGTATAAAATTTAGAGAGAACTGCAGATGTTTTAAAATCTATTTAGGGCCGGTCTATTCACCTTTTTTCTTCGCGAGTTTTGTGTTTTCACTTAATTTTCTTAAAATGGATGTTATAGACGACATAAATCTTTTTCTTGACGATATTGACGATCGCCGACCTTATAATAGCAAAAACAGATTTCACCAATGGGACAATTTAAACTGTTGGGATGATCTTGAATTTTTTCATAGATTTCGTTTAACAGAAAATTCGGTTGTAGAAATTTAATCCTCCATAGAAGGAAAATTTTTACACCAATCTGGAAGGTATTGTATTGTAAACTATGTTAGAAAACCATTTGGATAACAATGAAATTTTTTAGAGACAATCCGATTCCGCCACTGCAACAGCTTCTGTTAACTCTCAGGTTTTATGCAACAGGTGGTTTCTATATATCTATTGGAGATTTTGGAAATATTCATAAGTCAACTGCTGCCAAAATAATTCATAGGGTTACCTCTGAACTAGCCAGTTTGGGACAACAATTTATTTGTATGCCTTCTACACACGAGGAAAAGACCCGTGAACAAGTACAATTTTAGGAGATAGCACGTTTTCCTAGAGTTCTTGGTGCGATAGATTGCACACATATAAAAATTCAAAGCCCTGCTACGTTTTAACAGGGTACTTAAATAAAATCATTGATATATTTTTATCTTTAAGGGGGTCCAAATGCAGAAGTTTTTAGGAATAGAAAAGGTTTCTTTTCCTTGAATGTGAAATGTGTGTGTAATGCTAGTTACAAGATTTGAGATATAGTTGCTCGATAGCCTGGCTCTTCCCATGATGCCAATATTTTTGACAATTCCAATATTCAAACTACGCTTCGAAGAGAACGAATTTAGAAATACTGTATTATTAGGTGATAGTGCATATCCACTAAGACATTACATGATCACACCAATTCCAAATCCTCGGAATGGAGTGAAAAATATTTTTAATGAAGCTCAAACTAGAGCACAATAGAAAGAACATTCGGCATTTGGAAGCGGCGCTTCCCTTGTCTTTCGAATGGCTTGAGGTGTAGGATACCAATGGTACAAGACATAATTGTGGCCACAGCGGTCTTACATATTATTGCGCGAAACAATATTATTGAAGAGAATGAAGCACTCCTAAAAAACGGAAATGTGGTAAAATTAGAGGAAAATATTGTTAATATTGATAATAATAATAATTCACATCGTGCCGATTTTTTAAACTACTTTAAAAACTTGTAAATAAAATATTTTTTGTCTTTTGTTCGAAAATACTATTTTTATTTATTTATCAATGAAATTTGTAAAATACTAAATATTAATTATTCAACTTTTTCTCAGTTTTTAATTTTTTAAGGTCCAGTTCTTGTTCTAATTTTTTTTTTTTGGAAAACCAAACAAGATACACATCTGATGCACAGTATAATGTCATCCATATGTCATCTGACAATCTGACAAAAAAACTGTAGAACTCATTAGTAGAGTCACAGAAATCGCACAAACCACAGAAAATACACTATTGCCTTATCTCCCCTCCCACTTAGCGCTAAGTGTTCAGTAAGTGCTGAACGAATAAAATAAGCTGAATAAACACAAACTACTTACCTTTAAATTTAGTGAACAGATAACTAACGGATACTTTACTGGAGAGATGAATAAACCGGCCCCTAGCATACAATTTGAGAAAATTGTGAATTGCACGAAAAGTATAATACCAACGTATAGGACACTCTTATATCATTCGAAAGGGGACATTTTTCAGAACATGGTCAATTATTAAAATACAGAGTGTTTCGTTCAAAATAAGCACGATATTACACATTGAATGATCTAATAATGAAACTGAAAATTGTGAGCACCCTTTCTGGTACTTATTCGCGGAATACATTCAGCGAATATCGAACTATTTAGATGTCAGAGATAAGTTATTAATTTTTTTCGAGATGTTCACATTTAAAAAAAAATCAGATTAACTAGGAGCCCTCTGTATTCAGGTATGGGGTATCATTATGAAGGAGTATTTCACTTCTCAGAGGTAATCAGAACTCAATAGAATATAAGGTGTCTATGAGAAAAAATATAACTTTTATACACCACACTTTATTGTAACATCCTGTATATTTCAAAATAATTCCAAAATGTAGTCTATATGGATGTAAAAACTACCAAAGTGACAAACATTTTAAAACTTACCGTTTCGCTATAAACCCCCCATCCCTTTAGTCGTGATTCACCCTGTATATATAAATGATCAATTCATTCACGACATCTGATTCTATCGCGATTATATAAAATAGCGTTTGAAATACAAAACAGCCTGCCTGTTAGTGTTTTGCTTTCTAAATGCTCTTTTATTTTCACCGCTGATTATTCTAGACATAGCCGCTATAAGGAAATAACAAGTTTAAAAAAAGTGAACTTGTTGTTTTTAATTTACAAAAAATTTGAGTGAAGTTTCAAATGGGGACGAGAAATGAATTGGATCATTCAATAGTGATATTTTATTTCAAAGTAGGAGTGTATATTCATTACATAATAGGTTTGTTTTATTTCCGTTCAGTATTTTAGTCCACCTTTCACTAACTACAAATAATATGTCGATAACCTATTAAACTAGCCTAGAAAAATTTCATAGTTGTGCGTTGAAACAGGCAAGATGGTTAACATAAAATTTGTTTAAAGCCAACATCATAATGAAATATTTCATTCAAAGACAAGGATAGTAATAGCAGATACCCTGTGCTATTTGTGATTTTCCTTATACTTATATTGATTTATTCCATAATTCAACCGAGCTATTTTCTTGTTATTTTTTTTCCATATAATAATGTTTGAGCCATTACATAGATTAACGGATCCATTATAACGATACTAATATGGTTTTATTTACGATAAGAAGAAAAAGTCGTTGCAAAACAAAATTTTGTGACGTTGCCAAGTTGTAGTTTTTTCACCACTGTGAGAGAAATAGAAATGTTAACCTGGTAGTTGAGGTAGGAGTTCTTCTTTTCTATTGGCCTGTTCCTCGTAATGCACAAATCGGAAGTGTTCTATCACAAATAAAATATTGTACTTATTATAGTCTCAGAATCATTTAATGTAAGTAATTTTTATGTGAAAAGTGTGAATAAGATACAAGAAACAGTATCCAATCATTTTAGCTACCCTAACAATCTTCTACATTTGAATAAATAACATTGATATTAATAATAATAAATATTCATAATATTTTATTTCACTTTCTGTCGGAAAGAGAGTAATATCTATGGAGACCAAGTCATATTGGTATCGTTGGTGTGATGAATGTGCTGACCTAGCTGCAAAAAAGATCACGTAGGCTAAAAACCTCTGTTAAACCATGGATAGAGGAACTACATTTGAACAGAAGGGAACGGATCAAATTAACTAGAATTAGGATTGGACACACACATCTTACATCCTCCTTTATGCTAATAAGACAAAATCCGCCTAAATGCGAAGTATGCAAAATACCTCCATCAACGACAACAAAAGATGTATCCAAATGCTATCACACTTTGCCTAAATATTTATAAATTGATATTTTCAACAAAATCTAATGTATCCACCCAAAAATTTTGAAGATTGATGACCTCGTAGTAGATGCCTCTCAACAAAAAAAATAATGAATATAAATAGTATAACCCACATCTATTACAGCATTAAGCGGAAAAAGCGTTCCCCCACTATGGCTTTTCCGTTCAAAATAATTCAACTAACATTTGCCATTTGCCATCTCTTAACATTCACTGCTCACTGCTTGGGTATCTTTGTGCTTTTAACTACACACCCCAGATTTGATCTCATAATGCCATATACAGAATTTATTCACAAAGCAACAACACTACCATGTTACCAGTTTGATTAAAGCATGCAACACAAAAAAAATTAGTATCAAAAGACATCTTTTACGGAGGAAATTACCAACAAAAAGAGTTCTGATCAACAAAAGATTTCATAACTACATGGTTATCTACGCAAATGCTTCGGTAGATTCAGAAGCATACATGCGGACTAGGAGTTTCTTGTGGGATCTCAAAAATTGAAGTGAGGCGTTGTCCCAATAACTATGTGTACAGCCGAAATTTTAGCCATACGAGAAGCCATATGAATAGTGAAGAACTTTAAGCAATTTATTAAAAATATGCTGCTTGAAAAACAATAATTCTTGATTTCGAAAAACTAATTTACATCAAACTATTTTTTGTATTCTACATTCAATTTATAATGTTAAATGAAATCATATATATATTTTTTGTTCATATTTTGTAACCCTTAAAGGTTAAGAGTAGCTTCTAGCTAATCTTCGCCTTCTTGGGGCAAATCTGTTGTGCACGTTTGTAGATAAAGACATTCATTCATTCATTTAAACAACAAAGTAGATAATATAGTGATTGTCACAGTTTCTTTGAGTGCATTGCAAGAATTGTCCAGAAAAGGAATTTATAAAAACAAAGATTGCATCACATCAACCACTAAAAATAAATTAATATCTAAAGCTAAAGCGACAGGAGACAAACAATTTACATGGATTCCTTAGTCATACGTACATTACAGGTAATGAGAAAGCAGATAAGCTTGCTGATATGGCACGACATTATCAGAATATCTGACAAACTAGCTTAATACTTAATACATCCGAGAGATTTTGTCACAGAATAAAGAAAACTTTCACGCAAAAATACAAAATACCCCAACAAGAACACCATGGTTCTGGTCCAAAAGATATTCCAGAAGAGAAACTATCACGTCAATTTGCAGGATGAGAACTAGTTACTACTGTACCCCACAGCACCTACATTGTATAATAGGAGTAAAAGATAATCCGAGCTGCGTTTGTTGTGAGATTGGCGATCCAAACCATACAATTTTTAGCTGTCAAAACAACCCAGCAGAATAGTCAAATATATGACAAATCCCTAAATAAATATAATGTACCATAATGCATGGAGTTAGTAGTTTAACCGAAAGTGGTATTACGTACAATATTTTTTTTAACATTTTCATAACAAGAACTCTTAATCAACTAATTTTAACATTTTTTTTAACAATCGTTGATAAATCAAACGTTACTTGGGTGGCCGCCTTGGCAATTTCAATTAGTATAATGTCATCTTCCATTAATTCACAATCAAATGCATCATTTTGAATATCCATTTTATAATAAATGTCACGCTTTCAACTAAACGTCAAAATATGTCAAGTTACTTTCTGGTTTCAAATAATACAAAACTCGGTTACTATAGAAACCAATTGACCGCTATCTTAGACTAACTATTTTATTATTTATTTCTACGACCATGATAGGAAATTAACATATATCGCACACTCTACTCTGGCGGAAAGTTTCTCATATCATCATAGTGACGCGAACCGTGCGCTATGATATCACCCTAGTGTGATCATATCGCACGGTTCGCATTAATTCGGTCAACATCGTTTTCTTATTTAAATTTACCTAGGTAATAACTACATTTGTCCACGACCATCTAATAATAAGTCAATATTTTACCTCCTAACTAAAGGTATATGGTACCCATATATCAACTGTCGTGAATTATGGTTCATAATACACTGTAGTGTATTATGGTTCATAATACACTGTAGTGTATTATGGTTCATACTTCACGACTAGAGATGGGGGTACAATATGAAATAAACTATTAAATCTGTGTATTTTGTTCAGGAAATTTGTTTCTGACATATATCGTATCTATAAAATATTGTAATTTTTAGTATTGATACTTTTCATAACGATATTTTCTAATATTAAGTATTTTAAAACAATATATTTATAACGGTACGTTGTATTGATACTTTCTACAGTATCGCTCATCTCTATATATGTCAAATTATTTGAAGTAGATGCCACAGCATTTTGAGGTTAGTAATATGCCAAATCGCTACTGACTTTGATTTATTAATAAATAAATTAAGTGTCGTGGACAAAGTATAGTATTTTACTCGCAATTTATGGCCATAATTCACTTGGGTGACTTGCGCCCCTCGCCTGCGGCTCGTGACGCAAACGTCACCTATCGTGAATTATGGCTAACATAAATTGCTCGTTTAATAATATACTATTATAGCACAAAACAAAGACTCTGTTCAAAAATTATAAAGATTCGCCAAATTTTGTGATAGAAAAAACAACTAGGTACGGCCGGAAATCGAATCGCGGTCTACTCCAGCATTCTCCAAATTGTCATGACGCGGATAGCTGTCAAATGTTCTTATTTTGGGTTTATCTTTAAAAAAATCAAATTATGAAGAAGTAAAATGTGTTCTGAGTTATGTCGAAAATATTTTGCACTACAAACTGATTATTTTAAAAATAATCATATATGTTGTAGGTAGGTACAGTTATTGATGTTTCCAAATAAATAGAACCATCATATTTCGTAAATTTATCGCGTGATCGTGAAAAATATATACTAATTATAAAAGTGAAAGATAATAAAGTAGGCTTATGTCAAAATTCTCAAATTATAACACAAAGAATAGAAATAGTTTTTGTGAAGTGTAAGTGAAATACTTATTACATAAAAGTGTAAACGAATTATAATTGTGAGATGAACTAAAAATAAAAAGTGTTAGTCTCGGTTTTTTATTATGATGGAAGTTATTACTGATAGTAGCGAAAAACCTAATGCACTTTTTAAATATTTATGGCCGTAGGAAAAATAGTGTACATAACTTGTTGCAAAGTGAATTTCACTCATTTCATTTCCGCACTCACTGATGTCAACATTATTTTTAACAAACCATTACATTAAACAATATTTGTTACAATTACCGCATGGTCGTAGGAAAAATAGTGTACATTACTTGTGCGAAAGTGATTTATCACACTCGTAGGAGTGTCTTAATGTCAATACTTCCCACTTGGCTTACGCCTCGTGAGACAATACTTCCCACTCGTGTGAAAAATGTCACTTTCCCCACTCGTTACGTAATATACTATTTTCATTAAAGATAGGCCGGAAAGTAAATAAAAATGAGTCCAGTAATAGTAATTCACGTTACAAGACCGGAAAGTACTGCCGTGCAATTGAAAAACCTAGTAACTCGAAAAAGTTAATTTTTGGAAAAATAGAGTTAATTTTAATTTTATTTATTTTTCCTGTAATTTTTTAAATTTAAGAGATAAACATATAAAACTTTGCATTCTTTAATAGAAACATTGTTTCTATAAAACTATTATAATACCTTTGAAATATTTTTAACAGAAATAAAGTTATACAAGAGTAGTTACTGGTTTTATAAAATGTCAATTAAGCTAAGTTAGATGTTTAAAAGTGATTTCATTTATTTATATTGATTTATTCAATTGAATGTTGTTTGTTTTTGTAGGTTTGAGTAAAATTAAAGGATTTGTCATGGTTTCTTGATATTTTCGGTATTTAGGCTAAGATCTGGTAAATAATTTAGGCAGTAGCTGGCAACAGTGTTCTTGTTTTCGTTCCAGCTTAGGATAGGATAGAGTTGCCTGTGGTTTTAAAAACGTAAAACAAACATGACGTACACACGGAGGAAAAAAAAGCGTCATACAAAATTTATATACAGTGTGGAAACCACTTATGGAATAAAATTATTTATGTCATTATTTTAGAAAATTATAAAATATGCCGAGACTCGTCAACTTTTGAATTGAGTTGTGCGTTATGTAAACATAAATTTAAATGTACAGGGTGACTCACGCAAGTATGCCATAGTCGGTGTTTTTTTTAATGAAACACCCTGTATATTTGCATATTTTTGAAATCCTCTCAATGAACCGATTCCAACAAACTAAATAATGTATGGTCAATTATGAATTATACAGGGTGAAATTTTAAAATTAATAATTTATTACACTTGAAATATTGGTACTTTTTAAAATTAGCTAAATATGGATTTATCAAAAATCTAAACTAACTAATTATTAGACGTATTTGTATATTAAACAAAACCTACTACGCCCATGAATTTTATCATAAATACCTAAAAATTGCCTAAAAACGCCAATAATTAGACAAAATCGGTAAATAATGTGGATTGTTTTCTATTCTGTCAGTTGTTGATGTCTTGACAGTTTATACTGGGAAAGTAAAATCTTCCCCAATAAATGGATTGGACGAAGAGGTACTATCGAGTGGCCAGCTAGATCGCCAGACCTTACACCGTTAGATTTTTTCCTGTGGGGTTATCTCAAGAACAAAGTATATGCAACACAACCAACTAGCATTGTAGATCTCAAAAACAGGATAACTACAGAAATACGGAATATTTCACCTCAAACTTTAAACGAAGTTAAGGAGTTCTATAGGAGACTGTGATATTGCCAACAACTAGGTGGAGAACATTTTGAGCATTTATTTTATGCATGTATTAAAATCAAATACATCTGGTATTTTATGTATGTTTTTGATAACTGTAAAAATAAAAATTTCACCCTGTATAATTCATAATTGACCATATATTATTCAGTTTGTTGGAATCGGTTCTTTAAGAGGATTTCAAAAATATGCAAATATACAGGGTGTTTCATTAAAAAAACAACACCGACTATGGTATACTCACGTGAATCACCATGTACATTTTTATTTTTGTTTACATAACGCACAACTCAATTTAAAAGTTGACGTGTCTCGGCATTTTTTATAATTTTCTAAAATAATGACATAAAGAATTTTATTCCATAAGTGGTTTCCACACTGTATAAAAAGTAATCGAAATAAGACGGAAAAATAATAGAGATATAAATTTTATTATAAATAGGGTCACAACGTATCAACAACAAATCAGATAATAATTCACCCTCGTTGCCTCGTTACCTCTGGTTAACAGATAAGAAATGTAAATTAAATCGAAAACTATAACATCTCAATAAATATATCACTCGGTATTGTATCGAATGATACAAACTGGCATGGGAAGTGGGGATCAGTGGGGAGCAACACGTGATTATTTGTCCGGTACACGGTTGATCAAGTATTTATTCAAGATTATAATGGTAATCAACCATTGACCACTTATTTGGTCAACTAAATTACCAGTTCCGAGAATATATGATCCAAATTTTGGATAAAACCATATCCTCTCCCCATCTTGTGGTTTTCAGTGGAAGCTGAGGTTCATTATTTTACCGTAGTGGCTAATAACGGAGACTTAATATACTATAAACCTAAAAATACCTAGAATAATAAAGCAAAATATTTTGTTCCAAAACTGGACCGTTGTTTCTCCCAAATCCTCGAGATCGTTTGAACTTGATAAACTTCTCCAAAATACCTGTTTTCGAGGTGCCATATGTGGTAATAACTCTTTAGTTATGGTGTTTATTTTGACGGTATTCAATCCTCTAGGTAGTGGATATGATTCCGGCATAACACATTTAAATTTTGGATGTGAAAATGCAACTTCTGAAAATTCCTCTTCTGAAGACAGCAGCTTTTTGGATCCCTTTCTAAATTGCACTGATCTAATGTCATTCAATTTAGGCAAAACACCGCCTTTTTTTCTTTGCATGCAGCCATTCTCAAAATCTTCAGCTTCTAGGCTAATAACTTTATTATATTTATTTGATTCTCGTATAATTTTTTCTAAATCATCAAAATCTAAAATTTCTTCTGTTTTGTTCCATTTTTTAGCAATATTGCCATGAATGGAATCGGCTTTCATAGTCGAGTGGCCTGGCTCAAAATATTTAAAAGTAATAGTGTCAGGTCCCCAATTTTCATTAACAAAGATAACAAATGCGGTAAAAAGTGTCCAATTTTTGTTTTGAGCAGTACAATTGTCTGCCCAAAACAATACATGTTTTATATTATCTTCAAGTCTTATAAGTACATTGTAGTACGCCGACACTACATCTGGTGCATTTCGCCCCATTACAGCTTCATGCCACAAAATACAAGTATTTTCACCTCTCGCCCTTAAATTTGCAAATGTCTCATGGAAAACTACTAATCTGCTAACGAAATATGAATTTTTTATATTCATTTTTGGCAAAATTAAAATCTTTTGCATGTCTGCTGCATATAAAGCCCATTCGCTGCCCCATTTTTCTGAAACATCTTTATCATACTGTTTTCTTGCCTCAGTGTATCTTTGTTTATGAGCTTTGTAGTTATCGCATATTAAACATGATTGGGCATCATTATTGTTTATTAACCCTGAACCATTTTTTTTATTTTTATCTTCTTCATCTTTGTCTTCTTTGTCAGCGTGGTTTTCACTTTCAGGCGTGTTTTCATTTTCTTGATTTTCAAAACTTTCTTTCTCTTCAATATTGTTTTTGCGACATACTAAAGTAAAAACTAAGACAACGTGCGCGCGACGAACTGGCCTAAATAGATTTACGACCTTACCCCACCACTCTTTTTTAATTAATGAGAAGGCATAACACGACTTACAAGACATTTGGTTTCAATAGCACACAAATTTTTAATTGAAAGTAGAGTTACTTGGTTTTTAAATTGTTTTCCATAGAATAACATGTTAGTAAAGCCACTTAATAGTTATCTATGATATAAGTGTTAAAAGGTACTTTTAACACGTATATCATACAATATTTTTTCTACAAACGTTCAAAAAATGCAATAATACAGTTTGAATTAAATTTTAAAAACCTTTATTAATACATCCAAAGGAGCTAATTTTAAATTATTCAAATTTAAATTCCATTTTTTGTGCGCATCATTCCTCCTTATACACGGAAAATGGTAAAACAGCAGTGCAGGAAATTAATTTGTCAAATTGCACAAATTGTACTATTAATACTAATGTTAATAAATAAAATCTAAATATTTTGACGTTTGCTTTCAAAATTTGACAATTTACTTTTACCAGCAGTGCCATAAACATTTTAAGGCACTCAGTGTCTTAAAGTGACATTTTCAAGGCTTCCGTGGAGTGCTAAAAATGGCATTTTTAACACGTTTGTAGAAAAAAAATATTCTTTTCTGTCAGTTCAAATATGTCAATTCAAATATGTTCCAAACTTTTATATCTGCCACTGTCAATACAATTGTGTTTGTAGTATCGGTTGTTATTGGTAAGGAGCGTTTTGCCATTTTTTACGCTCAGCGAGCGTAAAGTAACTCTCCTCAAAAAACGTAAACTTTTCGTTGTCAATGGCATGCGAAAAAGCCTACTTTTCAATGTGATTGTACAAAAAAGCTTTTACCGGACTATCTCAATAATTTTCTGGCTCGGTCTGACAAAATGAGATTCTCTGACCTAAAAATAAACCGGAAAGTACTAATTTCTGACCGGTCCTAAAAAAATATATTGATGGAACCAAATTCTAAACTTTCACAGAAAATTATAAATAAAGATAAAATGAAAATTTGAATTACATAGGTTCACCCATGGTATGCTTGCTATCTTAGCTTGGGCTTATAGTATGCTTGCATGTTTTCTTTTGCTTCCTCATACATCATAAATTCATATTTCCCTTGGCTTTTTCTGGTGTGTAAATGCTCTTATAGCCACAGAGCGAGAAGTGTGTCTATAATACCCTACTCTTTATCCTCAGCCAAAGCTACTCATGGAAGATTTTTTCTTGCGTTTGGGAGCCGTTCTAATGCCGGGAACACTCTGCAGCCTGTTGGCTTATTTTACTCTACTTCCACATTTAATCCACCCATCCAGTTATCCCCGTACCTTCGAGTAGACGATATAGGTCCATTGGATGTGTGCCATATACTTCGGGTGGCACATTGGCTTCTCCGAAGATTGTTTGTCTCCTCGAGTCCAGTGCCTCACAGTCAGATAAGATATGGGTTACGGTCTCGGTCTTCATGCCACAAAGTCTGCAGCTGAGGTCCACGTTATATAACCCTATTTTATGCAGGTAATCTTTTACCGGGGTATGACCCGTTAAATAACCTGTAATTATTCTTAGCTTATCATTACAGGTTATTTAACGGGTCATACCCCAGTAAAAGATTATGAAAGGTATGGACACGCATCCAGATGTATTGTGAGGTACACCTTCTTTTAAGAAAAACTTGGGTGGACGTCTCAGGAGAGACGCGATCTTATTGAAAAGAAGAAACCATAGCCCTGGTATTAACAGCTCACATGTGAACTACTGCTTTATGGCGACAACTTTAAGTTGGATATATTTGAATCCCTTTACAACCTTTCAAGTGAGCAATCGAACAACATTTCTTGTTATTACTTATCCCGATTTCGTATCACGTCGCAATTTATTTTTTCAGAAAATAGGTCTGTAGAAACTGCTGTTCTATAGGAATTTCCTCGGAAACTGAGTAGAAGAGAGGGGATACAATAGATCTTACAGGTCCTGGTTAATGTGACTTCATTATAGATACATACATACAAACGTCGCAGTTAAGATATTCCTATCTTCACATAGCTGCTTGCGCCCATAGATAAAAAAATACTTATGGATGGAAAACTGACCCGTGGCGCCCTCTATTTATAAGGATGGTGCCCCCTTAAGAGTCTCGTCAGTACCTCTAACACAAATCAGATGGTTTTGAACTTCGCTAACAGCCGGAAAAGAAGATTCCTGTAAATTAACAGTTTTTGGCGGCATGTTCAAAATTTATATTCATGGTCCATTTTTTGATATTTCATTGAAGTTACTTAACATAAGATTGATATTACAATAATAACAATCAAATAGTCCAGTAAAAAAATTAAGCAATAATTATCAAGTTTATATATTTCATTGAATGATGTTTTTTTACATGTTACAATGACAAACATGAAAAAAGTGAATGTTGGGAATCCAACAACAATGCTGATAAGTTCAAATCTGTGAGGATTCAATGAAACATGTTTTTTAAGAAGATAGAGCTTACCGGGTGCGCCTCATACTACAGTCTCCCACAATACATATTCTCGACATTGTCTCTCAAAGTAAAAGTCCCACTATAAACAGTAAAAACCAACCATGAATACTCCAGTAAGAGACAAAGAGACAGACGATCAAAGGTTTTAGGAACACGCTATTAGAGAAAGACAGCACAAACCTTCTACTTTCTATCTCCTTTTTCCGGTCTTGTTCGGCAAAACGTTATTTTCTGGACGAAAAATTCTCCAAAATGTGTAGGTATATTTTCTGGTCCGGTCTCGAGAAAATCAAATTTTCGTCAATGCATCCAGACTAAAATTTTCTTTCCACAAAGGGTCATAGAAGAAACCGAATAAGTTTGATCACACATACTTAAGCATGAAGTGATGATAGAAAAAGCATAAATTATAGACTTCTATTGGAATGTATTCACACCAGTATGACTTTATGGACTGTGACGTGGAGGTAGAATATCCATTATTTCTAAAACTACTCAAAATATATAGTCAGAAGTGATCCAAAATAAACGGATATCAAATACAGGTTTTGAGGAAAAAGTGAGGAAGCTAGTAACGCAGTAATTGAGTAATGAATGGATGATTCAAAGACATTCAGTCAGACGTCCTACTTAACACGAGGAACTCGTGAAGAAATATTTGTTCAAAGTATTTTTATTGTCGTTAAAACTCGTCGTTTCATTTTCGATGCGTCCAACTATTCCGTAACGCAATGAAACTATTCATGATATAACTGAAAATAATATTAAAACTTATAATTTGTTATATAACGAACAATAGATAAAAATTGCTAAATGTTATCAAGGTTAACTTTTACTTAATCTTAATGTTAATTATGGTGGATTCCCGAGAACAAGTGCAGGTTTTTGGAGTCATTGTTCAATGAACAATAAATCGGAGAATTTGAATGGCTGAAGTTCAATTGATTGGTTTCGATTGATACACTGAAGCGTGTGACCTATCTACAGGCTAAGGCCAAGCAATAGGTAAATTTTTATGACAAAAATCCTAGTAGAAAACAGACTGTTTCATCATGTAAAAGACATTACGTAGTGTCAAATTTATATATTTTCGACTCGCAAATGCTGCTCACGAAATTGTTATACACATTCAAATGAAAAAAAACTCATTTCTAGTTAAAGCCTTGAAACTTCTTAGAAAACAGGTCCATTGCATGCACTCTATGTTCGTGAAGAGCAGGTATTATGGTACTATTACATTTGTTGCAATTGGCATTGCAATCTTCTATTGCAATATTTTGCAGTAGGTCTGGATCCGTTATGGATAGTCCGATTTCAATTTGAAAACGGGATTGAAAAATACAGATATAGATCAACAAAACTTATAATATATTCGATTCATGTTACAATAAATACTGAGAAGTATAAAAACGCTCAGGAATACGGTCAAGAATGACAGAGTATTGACGCGCGGCGTATGTCCTCTTTGCATTTGATTATTCGATTCACTTAATCTTCTGCATTCACCTAATCGATTATCGGCTATGATTATGATTACAGGCACGTTCTTTTTTATATCATTTATTCACCATTGGCTGAAAGACGTCAAAGTCATCGGTGGCACATAAAAAAACGCAGTTGTTGTTCAAATCATCTGACCACTGACAATCTATTTCTAAGCTGAGTGTTGTTATTAGCAAAAATTCACTAAATGAATGAAGATACTTTGAAAAGTGTTGTAGTTATTTCAGTCTTTAGATCTCGGAGTAGCAGTTCATCTGATAGTTCCTCTTTGTTCAATTTCTGACGCTGTTAATAGCGCCATCAATACCTTGTTACCACATTTCAAATTTATTTCTATCAATTCGTCCATTTCTTTGACCGCTCCAAGAAATCGTTAGTTTTTTGAGGTTAAGCTGTCATTGTGTGAACAAATTCATCCAACATCTCGGTACACGGTGGAGTGGTTTGCAATTTTGGTTGATGCAACAGAAATAAGTGAACGCGTCATTTCTTCAATTTACAATTTACCAATGAATATAAAAATGCAGTTGGTCGATTGGTGGATCTACCGGTGAATAAAAGAGCGTGACTTACGACGTGGAGTGAGATGAACCTTCAAAGATAAGAATAATAATGTAAATACTGACTTGATGTTAGCTAACCAATAAAAAAAGTCAGCTGATTAGTAATTATTTGTCATAACTTTGTTTATAGTATATGTTGGACAGGGAGACTCCCTAACAAAACCTTATACAGCGTTGCTGAAAAGTCTCGCACCAAGGTATTATCTTTGAAACGGATAAAGGGGAAGTTAGGAAATTCTAGGACGATGGATGAAACTCTATTCTACATATTATAGAGCAAATGTCAAATGTTTTTGACGTCAGCGTTTAGCGTTTTCAAAAATTACTACCTACAAAAAGCTTATTTTTTTCTCTTTCCGAAAATAATCCCAATGTATCACTTCACTACAAAATGTCCTATAAAATATCGTTTTTCCACGACCGTGCGTTTTAACCCACTTTCCCGCACGCATTTTAGTTTTGAAAGAGTCACTAGTGCGGGAAAGAGAAATTATGCAAATATTGACCTTATTAGATAGTTTTTTACTTCAGAAATTATAACTATTGTTACAACAGGTGAATAAATAGTCCATCAAATAAAATCTACATATTTTCTAGCTTTTTGTAGGATTTTGAATTTTTTGAAAATATAAAATAATGAACATAATAATATTGTAATATAAACCTGTTTATTCTTTAAAGTAGTGTCATAAAACAATTATCAAACCACCCGGGTTTGATATGAGAAAAATATATCAAATAAAATTCTTTCATCTACAAATGACTTAAAACCGTTGACGTCACCTTCATTGTCATTTTTATGTGACCTGTATCCGATGCCATCCTCATCAACGTCATCTACTTACCAGTTAACACCAAAATAACTTCACTGGACCTGCAATTTTGAGTAATTTACAGAATGCAACAAATTGTGTTTCTAATAATAAATTATAATAATAATAATAGTTTTTGGTTAAAGTTTTGTATATCTATGTTGAAATGAGATAACTTTTGAAAAATGGGTTGGTATTCTTTTTTGTATATATAGTCATAGAAAAAATTATGTTCCTAACTTATGCATCGTTCGGATCAACTGCAGTCGCGTGCGTGAAAGTATCACTTTCCGCACATGTTGGGAAAATAACTATTTTCTACGACCTTGCGTTTTAACCCACTTTCCCGCACGCATTTTTGTTTTGGAAGTGTCAGTTTTCCGCACCAGTGCGGAAAAGTGAAATTATTCAATTTTGACCTCATTAAATAGTTTTTCACTTCGGAAATTATAACTATTGTTACAACAATTTGTGTCGTTAAAAATGTTCAAGATATTTGAAAAAATTTTGTGAATGCAAATTTTTTAATTTTACATGATAAAATAATGTTAGTTCAAGTTCACGAAAAAGGTATCTTTGTAGGTACCTATTTCAAGGAAGAGAATACTGTTAGGGTTAAGTTTTCATCAAGAAAAATTCAACTTTCATATTCACTAGCGATTATCTATTTTCTTATTGGGTCACTATAAGTTCCGTAGAATAATAAATATACTTAATGAAGATATTTGCAGTTTGATCCAAGATATTAGATAATCTTGTAACTTTTGACTCCGAACGTGAACATGGAATGCTGTTATCAAATGTACAGTCTAATATTACATTCTTCACCACAAAATTATGAAGTTTAACCGTAAAATAAGAAAGTTATAGCCATCTTGTAAACAAGGCTTTCTGAATCACTCATTCAGGTTCTCAAACAAAGGGAAATGACAAATATCTTAAATACTTGAGATATTCTTGGTTATTGGAAAAAAAATGTGTTGAAGGAATATATTTATTGATTAGTCAATCCATAGTTATGCATCATAGCATTTAATAACATTAAACAATTGAAGCTCGACGAATTAACTTGAATGTAATAATTACTCCTATTTACTATTTAATTGGGCAACAATTCGAGGTAAAGTTAATCGCCCCGCAAAATCTACATATCATTTGCTGCAAACTACATAACAGGTAATTAAATTCTTGAGCCACTAGGTCTCTGCACGCTTAGTGAAATCTGAACAATGCAGTAGCGTAGTATTTGCAAACGATAAAATCTACAAGATTCATATGCACTTAATTGAGTACTTTGTATATTTTAAGTTTCGCAAAACTCAATAAAATGAAAATCAACGAAATATAGACGGGGGGGACTCTATTAAAAAGCGACCACTCCATGGACCTTGTTCTGGATGAGTAATAGAAAAAGGGCAAAAAAAATGTTTTTAATGATCCATGAGTAAAACCTCAGCTAACTACTATAGTTTTTTTTCTTCATTATTTATCCCTCCAATATCAAGTATCGTTATGATAGCCTGTCCTGCTGATTCATAATAACCTGGTCATCCTGATTCAAAGTAATTAGAAATGAAAAAATGCTGAGATATAATATTGCCCAGTCAGACTACATTCGGTATATATGTTACAGTGAGAGTAGTTGATCCTCCAGTAAGAGTGGTAAAATCGACTATCACTGCGGTGTTTTCAGTAGTAATACCCCTAGGGTCTTGATAATACCGAGATAATTTTGTCATAGAGAATACTGAAAGCGTGCTGCTTGATAATAGCCCAAGGCCGCAGGCCGAGGGCTATTATCTTTGAGCAACACGCTTGAAGGTTTCCCTACGACAAAATTTTGAGTATTTATCAAGACCCGAGGAGTATTCGATAAGATAATTTTTTACTTTGTAGATATCAAAAAATTTATTGTCAATCTGACGTTCAATAATTTTTAATACAAACTTTATTCGTTTTAATCAAATATTATTCATTTTTATTTAAAACTACAGTTGTGTAAAGTACAATTGGTAAATTAATTGAATCGTTAGATGCAATACCAAATCTTTGCGACATTTTTAATTCAGTTGTCAGTTTGACGTCCAATTAATTTTTAATAAAAAATATATGAAATAACTATATTTACCTACCATGACCTAAAACTGAATTAATTTACTAGTGAATTTGTAAATGGATAGTTTGTCACTATTATAACAAAATATCAATCAAAACAAGCACACACTCACTCCAGGAGCAGCAGAATGTACTTCTCTATCGCACTAATGGCAACTGCCTCTTGATGCTGAGGTGGTGGAGATAGTCAAAACAAAGTGCAAGTGAAAATCTCCCAGTAAATCAACTCCTACTAAGGCATAGTTAACTTTTCCTAGAAAAAGAGTGTTTATTTATTTCAAATCAACTTTTACTGATGTGTCTAGTAAAAGTTGACTTTGTCTGGGAAAAGTCAACTCTTACTTTGCAAAACTACATTTACTAAATTATTATAATCGGATAATAAACCAACCTTACAGTTTCAGAAATATCTTCAGTTACGTTTATTTTATTTTGCTCAATAATAGGCAATACAAAAGAGCAGCTGATTAAAGCTATCGACCTACTAGGCAGAGGCACAAATATTTGTTTTGAAAAAGCGGAAAAAAATAAAATATACGAGAATAGGGGCCAACAGCCTTAAGACAAGACCACCTAATATTACAAGAGCATAAGTTTGAAGCAGCTACTTACTATCATTATATGAAGGAGTGAACATTGGAAATGGCCAAGTAAAAGACAAAATATTCAAAAAACCGATCATTATTAGGAAATCAACCACTAAGTAGACAAACAAAGAGTCAATGTAATTATGTTATTCAACTTTCAGAAACAATGACATATCCGAAACGGCTTGAATATTGTATTTTCACATAGAATATAATTATATGAGGAATATGGCGATAATTCCATATGATGTTAAAACATATTTAAATTATTGTTTTATATGTGTAATTTCCCAAGTTCCCATGAACATTTTTGAAAATTCCTTATTATAGTTACTTGAAATTCAGTAATATTCAAAAAAATTCCTTGATATTCTATCGGAGCCGCTCATGATTGTGGTTGGTGGAGTGTATCAAAATATTACAATATTGTAAAACCGACTTATGTAGACGTACATGCATTCACTACCACATAAGGTGGGGATGTTAAGAAAGCAATAATGAACATTTGACATATATATCTCGCCATTATATATACGCATAAAGTTTAGGGTAGTAACAACAGTCGTTCATAACTCACTCAACTGTTTATGATGAGCCTCCAAGTAAGTGAAACAGTGCTTTGTGTGAATTTCTACAAATTATCGGAAATTTAAAAGTTATTCCATATTATAAGTATCGATTTAAAGTAGGTTTCGAAAAAGTTAAAATTGATTGGTAGTATTTCATATGTATAATTATGACAAATAATATTGTTTTATATTATATTTATAAACAGTTCATTATAGCTCACTATTAAAATCTCCATTAATCTTTTTGGTAAGAAGTCTTAAGATTGCATTGCATTATCTCAATACTCACCAAAATAAAGCAGTATATTGTAAAATTGGTAATGTTCATTTAAATCTTCAGGTTTGACATTGTCCAATGAAAATTTTTATCATTTCTTTTTTTCCGTACGATAAATACATCAGTATTTTTCCAAATTTCAAGTTAGTGAGTAAATTTTCATTTATATTCCATTAGGGAATAATAAATTTAAGGCGATAGTATAGTCTAGCTGAAATTATTTTTTCCATAAACTTGTTAGCACCAATTACTCGTCTAGGCCAGAAGATACGGGTAACAACTACAAGTAATTAGCAATACGGTTGATTTTTTTTCTTATAAGTACTTCAAAGTTTGTAGATTAATTAAAAAAAAAGTTTACCAGTCTATCGATTTCCCAAGTTTTTAATATTCCGCGCTGGAAGGAAGGTAGAGAAAAATAAATACCACCGTGTAGGGGGAGTGTCTTGCAACAAAAAAGGTTTCCTGTGTTTTTTCCGTCCGAGCAATGGTTTTTCCGGAAAAAACTCGGTAAGCTAAGTATGTGTTGCGCATCCGCGCGACTCTATTTTTTGAAGCGCGGCGGAGTACACTATAAACTATTGTACAGTTATAATGTAGTTATAAATAATTTGTAATAGGGCGTTTTAAGTTTCAGCTTTGAGATGGCACTTTTTCTTGTCATAGCACATAATCATTTTTAGCAAATTACTCATTATAATATAAATATTATATTCTAATCAAAAACCAAGTATCTCAATAAAAACATATTAGGTATATTATAATAAGGTGGCATTGAAACAATTTTCCGAAGGATGGAAACTGTTATTTGGGAGCTTTGTTCCTTAAATTAAATTTAGGGATAATTAGTTTTTCCTAATTACGAAATACGGCATTTTTCATTATCTAAATTTTAGGAATCTTGAATTCACAAGAAAATATATATAAGTATATTAAGTACTGTAACTTCAATAAAACTGTAGTAATTTTGATAGGCTTTGCGTATAAATGTTGGGGTAACTTCTAAGATCTAGAATATTGTCATTACAAAAATTAATTAGTTCACATACATTTTTGGATTCACTGAGTTTTTGTATGATAAGAGAAAATAGCAATTTTTATAGATTCGGGTAGAAATCTTCTTTATTATATCAGAATAAAATTTAATACTTCTGTAATATAAAGATGAATATTCAACGAACAAAATGTATATAGTGAAAAGGTATAAAAGATGATTAATATATAATTTTGAGATATAATTTTTTGCATACCTTTTTTCAATCAAAATATGTAAAAATTAATTCATTACCTTTTATTTATTATAATTTGGGAAATCGATAGACGTATTGCTAATTACTTGTAATTTTGGTGTAAAATACCCATAGGTACCGACTGACCTAGTCGTCATTCGATAGCTTTTCACAATTACAAACATGTTCTTGTGTCTCAAAATATGGATTAAATTTATTAGGAGTTTATCATGAAGTTAAATAATACTTTCGGAAATACTGAGAAATATTCGAATGAATATTCTCGAACTGTGATAGAACCTCTTCACTTGAGCAAGAAATTAAATTCATCGAGATTTTAGGATTTATTTGTTACTTATCTGTGAATATGGCAATGGATACAATAACGTAACAATGAAATTTGGATGGGCAAGCAATAATTTTTTGCTTTTATATCTTTTGGCATGTGAATAATTGAGACATATATTTTTAGGTGTCTTAGTCACAAGTCATATATGATATGATATTTGAAATAAATAGTAATTTATATAGCAAATGTGGAGAAAAAAACCTCATACATATTACGTCATATACAATATTTTTCGAATTTCTTGAATTGTTAAATAAAACAGCACGTTTTCTTTAGCACAATTTTCGATCATAGATATAAAGTACCCCACTACTTACTCCACGTGTTTGAAACTGATTTTAATATTTCTTTTGCCGGTTTTCAACAAACAACTCTACAACAACAGTTTGATACGAGGAAATTGTGCTAGCTCTACTGTTATCAGCTGTTTCTCAGATTAATAATTGTTGTAAAAAAACACTTGCAAGTTAGTCTTGCAAATGATATTTTTATCACACTATTTCAATTTTGGCGTTCCTATTCTCAACGGAATTATTGATTGTAGAGATTCCAATAAATTGTTTCTGAATATCAGATGTTATTCAAATGAGGTGTTTCATGAAATTCACCAACTACATTCGCTTCTCACCCATTGGTTGTGAACATAATCATTGACTGCCTATCTATAATTCACAGTTCAATTCAGAAATGACCAAAGAGGTAATACAAATAGAGGCAAAAAAACATCGGCCACTGTTTTATGTAATGTCCGTCTGAACTCCGGTGAGAGGGAAAGAGGCAGACGATGAGAGGTTTCTCTGCCTTT
Source organism: Galerucella calmariensis (assembly GCA_910591675.1). Taxonomy (NCBI): domain Eukaryota; kingdom Metazoa; phylum Arthropoda; class Insecta; order Coleoptera; family Chrysomelidae; genus Galerucella; species Galerucella calmariensis. The sequence goes on along the minus strand of CAJUYG010000085.1, from coordinate 240,119 downwards.
ATTAGTGTAAACAGCATTTGCGCTATTAGATAAAGACAGCCTAACCCTCCGACTTTGAATCTCTCTCCTAGATGCTGATGAATTCCGAGCTGGCTTGTAGCCTTTATATGTAGTATCTCTATGGAAATGACATTTATGTACTGTATGGCTTGTTTAGCATCACACGAATATTCATTTTCCAAATTATGAATATTACAATAAATAACTTTTTTTCCCAACAAAACATCGATTTGGTATAATTTGTGGTTTTTCAAGTTCAGAAACTTATTTTAAAGCACCCTAAAAAGACTGCTTTGTTTAATTCCAGAACTGCGTTTTAGTCTTCTTGGCGGGTCTTTTGTTGGTGTCCGCCCATCCTGGAACCGAATCAAAGGCTGAAGCCAAAGAAGAGAAAGTTTCGTCAGTGGCCAGTAAGAAGCAAGACAAACGTGGTCTTTTTGACCTCGGCTATGGAGGACATGGAGGTGGTCTCGAACTTGGAGGTTATGGAGGCTTAGAGCTGGGTGGGCACGGTGGTCTGGAACTCGGTGGATATGGTTTAGATGGAGGTTACGGTGGATTCGACGACGGTCATGTTAAAAGTGTAACTATAACCAAAGAAGTTAAGGTGCCAGTACCAGCACCCTATCCAGTTCATATTGAAAAGAAGGTTCCTGTACCTGTACCTTACAAAGTCGCTGTTCCTGTAGATCGCCCGTACCCTGTTCATGTACCCAAACCTTATCCAGTCCCAGTGGAGAAGCCAGTACCTTATCCTGTGATAAGGAAAGTACCCTATCCTGTCAAAGTACCAGTTAAAGTGCCCTACCCAGTACCTCATCCAGTACCTGTACTAAAACCCGTACCATATCCAGTTCACAAGCCAGTGCCATATCCAGTTAAAGTACCAGTAGTCGTTGAGAAGAAAGTACCAATTATCGTTCACAGCCACGACGATCACGGTTTTGGAGGTGGATTTGGTGGTGGTTTGCATGGTTTTGGGGGTGGGCTAGACTTGCACAGCTATCATTGATACATCGGCTATGAAAAGTGACTGTTAATTTTATTCTATTGTTTTTATTCCTTTGTTAGTAAATTTGTTGCACAGTTGTTTATGGATGATCTTTAACCTGTAAGAGAAACTTATTTATACACTTTTTCTACTTGAATAAAATATTTTTTTTTAAATTTTTTTTTCTTTCCACTCATGACACAAACTGAATGTTTTATATAACGATAACACACTTTTTCTTACACACTGGTTGAAGTTAATTTATTTCATTCAACAGTGAAAAAATGATCACAGTGTGGTAGATAAACGCCTGCCTTTTGAAAAGTAGTCGGTTGACCTCCGTCAATAAGATAAATGTGCCAAAATTCATTTTTTCACAATGGCATATATTATTTTCTACGAATTAAATACAATAAATGTCCACAGAGAATGTGATTGTTACCAATTAATAATTGATAATTATCCGTGATTAAGATACAAAAATCAATGTTTCGGTACTTTTGTAGTCCAAGGGACTGTTTGATCTCCAAGGAGCTGATTGATCTCCAAGGAACTGTTTGATCTCCAAGGAACTGTTCGATCTCCAAGGAACTGTTATACTCAGGAAATTGTATCACAAGAAACTGTTTTGTCGATGAGAGAAGCCCTGCCGGTACCTTCTCCGATCTTATTCAGACAATTCAAAATTTCAAATTTCGCTGTAAAATACTTCAAAAATGTTGATCTTTGGACCATTGGTTTATTCCACCACAAATCACAAAAATGAAATAACTCATTAATTTTTCAAATGCAATATTCTTACGAAATATATATAGACTATTCCATCAAAAATCAAAATTATAAAGAAATTAATTTATGAATATGAAAGCTGGAAGGTTGGACGCAAAGTTCACGTTTCAATCTTTCATAGGAATGAGTGTGTTTGTGGAACTTAATTTTCAGTAAGCTTTGATGATATCATGCAATTTAAAGATCAGACTCTCATCATGAAATTGGGAAATGCTTTTGGGTCTACTAACGGATTCCGAATATAGTATTCTCACTTCAAAGTATGTAGATAAAATGAGCATTTTTATCTGACAGAAAATATAGTTTTATGATTGGAACAAAATTGAAATATATCGCCAGTTAATGATTCGACTGAAAAGTTTCTAACATCCTTGGGAAATTAGGAGATCACACATTCATGTGATGATGATGCTGTCACTTGTAGTTCCAAGTTTCATGTTTTCAATCGTATGATAGTAGATAAACAATGATATTTGGAAAAAAACTCTGAATGAAGTGTGTTCTAAAATGCAGTAAGTCTACAAATACATTGAATCAAATTTTTTTTTTAAATTTCTTAATATATTATTATCATTGATTTTCCACGTAAACCTCTACTAAAAAGTCGTTTTCTTCACCAAATTCGTCTAATTAATATTAATAAATTGAAAAATCAAATTATATAACATAGTGTACTTCAAAGATTATGGTTTGATATTCAAACTTAATTGAAAACTTTTTTGTATCTTCATTTTTCACAAAAATACATACGATTTTCCACGTAAACCACCATTTTTCCTAATATTTCTCTTGTTATTATTTTCTTCCTACTATTGTTGTTATTATTACGCGGCGGCTCGTATAAGCTGCTCTCTCACCTGCATTTTCACCTTCATTTGTGCTCCCTTCTCTTTTTTACCTGAACCAAAAGTGTTTTCTTTTGTATCGGGATTACTTTTAAATAGGTTCATTATGAAGTTTACAAATTTTTAAATATTATCATAAACAATCAAAAAAGGTTTTAGTCGCTGGAAGACGTCTGATTTAAATATTTACTGTTAATAATTGTCTATTATTTAACAAATTTGATATTTATAGAAAACCTGTATAGTAGTTTCGAAAGTAGACGCTTCAAAGTGTTAAGTGGTAATTTTTTCTCGGATAAGTATTAATTGAATAGGAATTATAATTGTTTATGTTTAGCTAGTTTAGCTAGTTTTTTATAAATAAACTGACTCTACAGTTAGAAAATCTACTTTTTTAATTTGAAAGTATTTTTATCTAAATGTTCAGATCTTTCTCCACATTTAACATGAGTTCATCAATTTTTTAAGAATGTTATACTCAAGCCCAAAATTATTAACTCTCAAGTCGAACGGTTAATAAATTTGGCTCAAGGGCCGTTCGAGTGTAACCACGAATTAACTACCAATTGAATTAATATTTTCTCGTGAGATTTTCAATTCATAGAATAACTTTTTGTACAAAACTTGTAGATGAATGCATTAGCTACAAATTTTGATTTGGGAGTTTCTCTGTATATTTATTATTTAAGCAATTAGAGCGAAAGAACAGAAGCAAATTTTTCACTCGACGATTTTCCGGAAAATCGCAATGAATAATTTTTATAACCTTCATATTCTCTGTTATGGAAAAAACATTGAACACTCTCCGATTTTAAAATGTTTCGGAATAAATGAATATTAATATGGAACCATGACACTAATATGCGATTAGATACTTGAATTGATATTTACTATAGAAAATCGTGAATTTTTTATCATTATCATTAGATGCTATTCAAAAACTGCAATGTATTATTGTATATTATATGGAAATGATATAAACTACTTTGAAGAACAATAACAAAATACCCCAATACAATTTCTTGACACTCTATGACATTTAACAAACAATATAGAGTGTATAAGTGTATGAGATAATTATATCAATTATAAGAAATGTATTCCAATCCCATATTTTATTAAAACATAATATTATGATACCAAGTATCATGCCTCCATTGATTCAATTTCCAAATTATACCTAAATGAATGGATGCAATACAAAGCATGATAAGAATGATTCTCATTTCAATAAATAATATCATGGCTCCTAATCATTCTATATCATTTGATTCAAAACCAAATCTGAACTTAATATTACGATACTTGCCTATTCATCATCCAATAATGATTTCATCAAATGAATATGTATTATTACCGATACTTTCAGCTATTTTATGTAATACTCCATATAGATATATAAATTTTGCAAATTTATTATTCAAAATATTTGATGTTTTATGTGCCTTCACTATATTTCAATCCTTTAAATAAAATAAAAGAAATAAGTTTGCAATTTTGACATTTGTAGTAACTAATACAGCCACTGAACAAAATCTAAATATACATAGTGGAAATGGAATAATCAATCATAATATAACGGGGTAAGTTACGGTCCAAAAGTTGGCTGCCGTGTCTGGGGTGCATTTAGGCAAAACGTACCACATATTAACCATTGCTTTAAAATCTGCCGTGCTGATTGGTCCGCCTCTAAAATCTGCCGTGCTGATTGGTCCGCGACTAAACGCGGTACGTTTTGTCTAGATAGGGTCGAAAGCAGGTACGGATTGCCCTCACAGCACCTAACCCAATATTGAAATAAATATGTAAATATCAGAAATAAAAATTTGAAAAAAAAACAAAAAAACCAAGGACCAAACCGGTTGATCAAAGTGTAACTATGTATAGAAATATCAGTAAATAAGAAATAAAAAACTTAAAAAAAAACAAAAAAACCAAGGACCAACCCGGTTGATCAAAGTGTAACTGTGTATAGAAATATCAGTAAATAAGAAATAAAAAACTTAAAAAAAAAACAAAAAAAACAAGCACCAGCCCGGTTTCAAACCTACGACCTCTGAGTTACAAGCCCAATACCCTACCAACTGCGCTAATCAGCTCACACAATAACAGGCATAAAATGCGTAGATAGATTCTAATACGAGGGCAATCTGTACCTGCTTTCGACCCTATCTAGACAAAACGTACCGCGTTTAGTCGCGGACCAATCACGGCAGATTTTAGAGCAATGGTTAATATGTGGTACGTTTTGCATAAATGCGTCCGGGGTTGCCAGATTTATGTTGTCAAAATCAGACAATTTTATCAGAATTTCTTGTGTTGGTTTGTCGTTTTCATTCGCATTTTTGTTTGTTATTCACTGTGTAAGATATAATCTGTTATTTTGATAACTATTTAAAAGAGATTATCGAACACTGCGTCGCAATGCCTAAGTGGTTGCAAGGAGATGAAATCATCCCTAATATCATATTTTGAGAGAGAACGAGATAATGATGGACCGCTAATTCCTATCACTTCTGTGAAAGATGTATGTTTTTAATTAATACATTATTACTTAATACTGCAATAACGATGTAATTCAACATGTGCATGAAGATAACATTTTTCAGTTAAAATTAGGGTTTCAAACTGGGACATCTTGAAATTTATGTATTTAATAATCAAAATTCTATAATTTTTGCTCTTATTTTTGGGTTGAATACAATAAACAACTTATCAACATTATTTTATGACACCAACTGGAAAAAAATTACAACGTGGCAACGATGTAAAACATCGTTCTATAAATTACAAACTCGTGTGATAAAGAGCCTTTTATGGCACTTATTCCATGAATAGTTATTGTGCGTTCCCAACAAACTTTGTTAAACTTAGAATTTCACATATTGATGCTGTTGAACATCTGGTTGTGATTACGCACACTACTGTGTTGCATAATGGTTTTTTTCAAACTACTTTTTTTATACACTTATTTCACATACACGTAGCTAACATAAACAACACATGGTCAGCGGGATGGAATTTCAATATCCTTACTTCCTAAGATTTGGAAACCGCACTTTTTGAAGGTCAGTTACGTAATGACGATCCTAATAATTGAGACACTAAATGTCCGATTTCACTATTTCCTGAAGTTAAATAATACCTAAATGCAATTTACGTTTCGCCACGCACCTGAAAGTAATAGACAATAACTAATTTCATTTATGAATATGCAAATAGTACAAATTTGTCGACTTTACTGGTATACCTATAACAAATATCTTGTTCGCATATTTTACGCATATTTTACAAAAATTATAATGCTAATCGCGTGGACCCGCGATTAGCAATATAATTTCTGATTTTCCCACAAAATAGTTTGAATCATATAGCTGAATGAACTTTTGATTTGTGACAAGTCGAAAATTTTGAAGATTTAAAGATGTGTATTGTCATAATATAGAAGCCATTACTATTCTAGCGCTTTAGTGGTATTTGAAACAGTTGAATTTCGTATTCGGAAACTTCACTTTCAAGAAATAACATTTATTTTGTATGAAATTATGCACGCAAACATCTGAAGAGCAATAGAACCTTTTTATACGACCACTATCGAAAGTCGTCTTTTGTGCCTTGAAAAGCAACTGCAAAGTTGATGTTTTCCGCGAGATATTTATTTACATCTTCAGGGAACTACAAAAGAGACAAAAATACATAATTTACAAAACAGCCCGCTACAACAGATTTATAACTTACGCTAATTGAGAAGGTATCCTTGATGTTATAATCGGGAAAAGCATTAGGCAATTATTTCAAGAAGAAAACAATCCAAATGGCTTTGAGAGCCCTAGTTACAGTCACTCAACAGTCACATTGTGAAATAATTAAAAAGTTAAAAATAAAAATTCATTTTAAAACGTAGTGAGAATCCACACAAACACGTGGAATTCGACTAATTATCGAAAATAGGTTAAGAATAGATCTTCTTTTATATGAGATACAATCAAAAGAAGAAGTAGTGAAGCCATAATGAATTTATCAGAAATAATTGAAAATATATTCATAGAATACGGGGGAGGTACCAAAGTTTAATTAAATGTTATGAAGAGATATTGTAATTATTACTTGTATGTTTATGAAAATTATGTTTATTTAAAGTTAAAAGAAGAGAGTAGAGATTACTTGAATTTTGAATGTCTTTTTTCTTATTAATCCGGTCATCCTCTTGAGATATAAAAGCCATTTCCAAGAATAATCTTTTATTGTAATTATTTTCACGTGCTAGGATCTTAATCCATTCGAAATCAATTATGTGATCTAAAGAGGAAACATGTTTAGCAAAAGAACATCTCTCAGGATGCAGTCTTATATCATTCTAATGGAGAGATACACGACAGGACAATTTATGAGAGGTTTGGCCAATATATGTAAAATTGCAGTCATTGCAACAAAGCTTATATACTACATTATTACTATCTGAGATAGGTATTCTGTCTTTCAAAGGATTATAAATAGACATCCCCACAAACCAATATTTATATTGACAAAAATGTGAATGTATAAATAATGTGATTACAGCTTTGTCTTCAGTCCAGAATTAGGCTCTCATAACTTCTGGAAGGATAATATCCACCTTGTACTGATCAGGCACAAATACGTTGGAGCCGGTTTACAAGTGATATGTTTCCTTCTTATTACAATCCAGAATGGTTGATCATATTACAGTGAAGATATCCCAGCCCGGCCTAACTTGGAACTGTAATTCATTGTCTGTCGAGGCATATATCCAAGAAGTAGATGTTTGTTCTTAGTGAACGGTCTACTATTTGGAAAGTGAGTTTCAAACTACGGCTCCGAAACTCCCAACTTGGTTATGAATGGTAACGTTACCCGATATTCTATCATTCGAACAATACTGATAGCAGTTTTCTAAAATCGTTCAATACCAAATTTTATGTACAAATTTTTGAATATAGAGTTCCAGCTTTTTTGACATTCATTCTGTAACCTTTGATGTACGACATGGTATGACTGTATTCTTAAATAAACAAAAGCTCTCACAATATTATCTTTCATTCGATCGTAAACAACTGAACTTTTCCATAAAACACATTGAATTATCATCAAATGGAATTTGTTCTCAAAATTTGATTGATAATGGCAATTGTTAAGTTATTTTTGATAAGACGTAATATTTTTGTATAACGTTGAAGATTGTTTTGTTTCAGATTCTTTTATCACTCCAATAACTTCTTTTAGTGAACATTCTTTGCCTTTTGATCAGAACCACTTCAAAATTTGTCCTATGGCTTCAGTTAACCCCCTTTTATATAGTTTGCCTAAGATTTATGAGAAATATTGTCCTATCAGACCGGTTAGCTGCATGAATGCACTGGTTTCTAAAATCTCTAGATTTATTTCCAATATTTTGAGGAAACTCACTTATTTCATTTATTCTGTCAGCTATTAAGGTTTGGAACCATGTAGAAATTAACCTACACAACTCAAGTACTTAGTAGCTCCCTTTTATTCTGTTCTGTTCATGTACTAATTTGAAGGTGCTAGTAGTTGATGTAACTATAAGTACCTGGGACATGCCACAAGACAGTATAATGAAAAAGTATTACTTTTCCAAGAAATTCGTTATGAAATTGAGCAACAAGAAGGAATGGGATCCAAATATCATTACCAGACTTGGAAAGAATGCCATTCAATGGTACACAGACGGCTCAAAAGCAATAGGAGGAACTGGGATAGGAGTGTTCGGGCCAGGAACCAAACACTCTGAAAGCTTGGAAAAAACCCCAAGTATCTTTCAAGAGAAAATCCACGCCATAAGAAAGTACACCCAGTTCAATATTGATAGAGGATACAGGAGACAAAGGATTATCATAATGTCGGATAGTCAAGCAGCCATTAAAGCACTGAGCTTTTGTGTAATCAGTTGCAAAATAGTGTGGGAATACCTAGACAAACTCAATGAACTGGGCGGTAGCAATATAGTCACCTTACTATGGATTCCAGGACACACTGAAATAGAAGGAGAAGAAATAGTAGATGAGCTAGCAAAGGGGGGGGACTTAAATACCTTTCTGGGGGCCTGAATCCTTTTGCGGAATCAGCCCCAATGTAGTTTTGGAAAAAATGGGTAAAGCCGAGAAAAAGAGAAGATCTGACCATTGGAAAGATCTAGCAGGGCTTATACAATCAATTACTCTTCTGAATGACTACAACCTGTTGAGATCAAATGAATGCATAAGTGAAAGTGAAACTGCGCTAAGAATTTTAACAGGGATCCTAAGGGGACATTGTCGCCTGAATGGGCACATAAAAATGTTCAAAATAGTGGAGGAAGAAGAATGCAGATTTTGTGGCATGGAAGAAGAAACCTCCATCCACATACTTTCCAACTGCACGGCACTCCAGAGTCCTGGAGCACAGCACCTGGGAGATTACTGGATAAAAGAGGAACATTTACCTAAGTTGAAGCCTACAGACATCCTAAAATTTTTCCGGGAAATAGGACTAAAGGAACTAGTAGTTTCTGAGACTCTCCTCAGAAACTAAGTAGAAGTAAGGGGGCTCAATAGATCTTTTAGGTCTCAGTAAATGTTACCCCAAAATACATACATAGGTACATACAACTATGAGTATAGTTGTGATTGAAATTAATTCGCGCTATTCCACTTTAACATAACAGTATGCGTCAAGGTCCGTTTGTGTATTGAAAATCCAAAGAAATGAAAAAGTCTTAACCTACCCACCACTTCTCATTGGTGCAAGGTAGTTTCCGATTTGCATGATATGTAAAATTGACTCCATCTTTTAGTCCATATGGACAGTGAACGTCCCAGGGTAGGTTTACTTCATTTCTGTCATTCACGAGAGATTGTGTTCTCAAATGTTGATGTGATTGAGATTTTGTTTCATTGATTGGAACTATTTTAATAATCAAAATCATGGCTTTTTGCAACCATTGCTATAGGCTCTGGAAAATGAATATACTAGAAGAGTAAACATAAATATTATATGCCAACATAAGCAATGTCAAATTTCATTCATTTATTTTGCCTGATTCCAAAGATGTTGCCATGTCAATTTAATAGGTAGTTTGATTGTTAAATGCATAAGACAGAAACTTTATATTGTTAAAATCTATTTACCAAATGTTTGGATTTCTGAAATTTGATAGTAGAGATTTGAAGCAATGGACAAAAAGAAATTTGGTGAGTTTTAGTCTAGTGATTCAGAATATGTTCAGGCAACTGAAACAAGATTAAACCGGGGAGCTGCTGAAAGAATACATGAATTGACAACAAAAATTTCTAAAAGATCCACCATTATAATTTTCGGTAAATCAACTGCCATTCATCGGAAAAAGAGAGTACAGAAATCGCTAGTACGTACGTTTGGATCATGAAAAATCTCTCTGAAACCGGTTCTGCTTCTGTTTTCTTATTTCGCCGACAAGTTGTGAAACGATGCGAATTAATTTAACTCACAGCTATAAATGTAAGCATAAAATTTGAGCAACCCGAACATACAATTTAAAAAGAATAAGTAAGTAAGCAACTTAATAATAACCTTTCAGTGCCGTCAGATTTAATCCAGTTCAAATATCTAGCATAGTCGTAATAGTTACATAACTTCCCTTGGGCGCAAGCTCTGTTGTTAATTTGTTGATTAGCCGAGACGCACTTTTTGTTACATATTTTCCGTAAAGTGATGTAATTTCATAGTCGTGAGTGATACTTATTATTTGTTTTATTTTCCTATGGATAGGTGTAATACACCGACAGAGAGCATGATTACTACCTGGTCGGGCGCACCTTGGTTTGTTATAGCTAATTTTTGATAAAAGTATGTGTTTATTGTTACTTCTTGCAAAAGTGATTGTTTTTGATTGATGATAAATTGATATTGGATCGAGACCCGTATAGTCACAAACGATTAAATAATGCAGAGGGTCGAAAAGAAGTTGATTCCATTGGTCATATCACGTCACGTTTTTTAATTTTATAATTAGAAATAACTATCCTTTGTCTCTTATTTTTTTCGGAATCAAACCACAATAATGTTTTTATACTTTTTATTTGATTCCCAAGAAAATAAGAGAAAAAGAATAAGTAATGCCACAAGGAACGTACAGAAGATATTTAGAAATAACTATAATTAAATGAAAGTTTCATTCCTTGAAAAACTATCTCGCCGACGACCAAAACCTACACATAAACATTATAAATATAAATCGAGTGAGTGATATTTTTTCCTCAAATGATAAATTTTGCATTTTGATATAGTCGAAAGTGCTCTTATCGTGCGGGTTCTAAGGTCAACCATATGTATCAAATCAGAAGACACAGAGGTTACCAAAGTGTGAGATTACAAATATACCCGGGGAAAATAATGATGGTTGATGTTTTCTGCACATTGGTCGACGAATTTCCACTTTTTCATTCATTCTCGAAATAATCTGTCAGATTAAGTACCTTTGTTTTTGCTTGAGGATGCAAAATGCCGGAAAATTTCTTATCATTATTCATATTGTCACTTTTAATAGTCCCTGATCTGTGTTATATAATGTAATAATATCAAATTTCGTTTGGCCTCCCACCCCCTTAACGTGTGATGTTATTTATGGATGCACCATTCTTATTGAAATAATAGGTATCCAACCAACAAGTGTATTAATAAGGGCTATCAATGTTGTGATCCGCAGATCAACAGTGGTTGAAGAATAAAAAAAACTCTTGGGTATTCAATACTTCGTTTATACCCTTGACTAAGTTACGATGTTACACTGATGATTGCTCTTACAAGTCTCCCTTTTTTGTTCTACTTTATGTTCTTAACAATAGTTGCCACTCAAAAAGATTAGTTTTTATATTTTAAAAGTAGCTAAATTTGCAAAAACGAACAGTTTCTATGAGAAAAAGTGAAACTAAAACTTATTTCCTTTTGAGACTGAAATGCGTGCTCAGAAGTGAGCTTGACTTAACAAAAAGGTACATCGGATATAAGATTATATTTTATATCAAATTTAATTCGTGACATTAAAAGTAAAAACTAAATTTATAAGAATGAGCTTTAAATAACAGGTCTCTTATTCGAGGCATCTTTTGGGCGAAAGTACTGATAAAGAATATAAAACAATAAAAATGTGGTTGAAGGAAATATTGATTATTTAAAATAGAACACAATAATAATTACTATGAAAGTATGAAGAATATAGTAAGATAAATAGTAAAAGTAAGTAAATAGTAAAATAAAATATACGTAACCTCCTAGGTTACAACACTTCCCTTCTTAGAAAAAAAGATTGAACATCTCCTAAGATGTGAAATCTTTTATGTTTTTCCGTCTAATAATCGGGCGTGTTCTAATACTTTCTGAGGATGTTGAACTTGTATACTGTATTGAAGCAATTTCCGGGTTACTAAATTGAACAACTGGCTGCGAAAATCTAGGAGCTGGCGTATTATTATTCATTCTAATACAAATACCGGGAAGAGCTTCGCAACATTTTCTACCTAATCTACATTTCTTATAACAACAGCAACAAAACATAACTAATAAAATTATAATAAACAAAATAGTTGAGACACTAGAACTAGATGTCAACGAGCTGGGTAACCAAAGCATATTATTTAATTCTTCATCAACTTCTATTAACTTTTGACTTGCTAAATTCAAATCATATAAATACATGCTAACTAATTTGAAATTTGGATTTAAATGCAATGTAGAAATATTTAATTTTTTTGTCTTTTTATCTTCGTCACAACAATCGCCAATTAAATTAACAGTTGGAATAAAATTATAATTTTCGTTTAAGGTACTTGAGTGAATTTTATGAGGTATCAATAAAGCGCTAGATGTGAAAGCTTTACAATTTTCTGTAAGTTCTAGGATTCCTGTACCTTTTATTAATTCAGTAAAAACTTCATTTTGACAATTCATTGTAATTATTTCAGAAGAAACTAATACATATACCCAAGCATTTCTTGTTGAAAGTTGATGCCATATATTTTGATCTAAATTAACTAATCTCTTATCACAGTTATTGGGAACCGAAATCGTTGCATGAAATAATTTGACCTCACAACTTTCATGTTGATGAGATAACAATAATGGAGTTTCCTGTTTACATATAAAGTCATACTTAACATACTCTAACACATGTTAAAAATTGTTTTTCAGAAAGTAGAAGATACTTCTGCTTGACATTATTAATAGCCAAATATTTACTAGATGGTTTAATAATAGTTATCTACGTAACTAGTTATGAAAAGAGCGATATTGTTCAACAAGCTTAATATTCGCCAAAACGAGCGCTAGCGAGTTCTGCAAATTACATGGGTTGAACAATGTCGCTCTCTTCATAACGTGTTTACGTACAACATTTTATCCAATTCCGCGCTTTCATAATATTTAATTAAATCTTCAATTACAGTGATTATTTTTTTCACTTGTCAAAATCTGACATTTTGGTGGTTTTAACCAATAGCAATACATTATTCTAGCCAATCATTCGGTATTATACTGATAATTCTGCTTCCTCATCGATAAAACCTTGTTTACATAAAAACGTCAAAATTTTACTTTGAATTTGTCATTATTGACAACTAAAAGTGCTTCGAAGTTTATTGAAAAATGAACACAAACCGATTGAGTGCCATCACCCAAGAGAATATCAAACATTCAGGTAATACAAAATTTAAAATTTATGAAAAAAATAATCTTCCCAAACACAACTCGCTCTTCAAATTTTATCACATAATTTTTTATTTTCATCACTCAAACTTGTTTATTTGAGGCAAAAACATTCAAACAAACCGAATTTAGATAAAATCCCTCGTCCTAACGAACTCGTGATTTTATCAATCGGTTTGTTTTCATATTCTTGCCAAATAAACAAGTTTTCGTGAAAAAGAAAAAAATATCGATAACATTTGAAGTACTCGTGGTATTACCTTTGATAATATTAAAGTGGATTGAAATGGTGTTAGAAGTATTGTTACTATGAAGTATTCACCCAGAAAATTTACTTACTTTAAATAACTGTGTCCTGAATAATGTTGTTTTCAATGTTCATAAATCTTAAAATACTATTGAATTAAAATAATAGGGTAATTGTCAGTTTGAATAATGAAATAATTGTCAGTTTTGACAGTACCTAATTAATAAATTATCCTTTGAAATTCATGTGGTATCTCTATGTTGAAACTGAAACAGTTAGGTAAAGTTTTTACATAACCACTTTTCATAACTGATATATGAAGGTTATGAAAAATGTGATGTTACCTAACGTCAAGAAGTGACTTAAAGTGTCACATTTGATAGCGGAATTAGATAATAGTTATTTATGATATAAGTGTTGAAAGTACATTTTTAAGGCACGCATGTGAAGGTTTGCAGAATGAGCGGAGCGAATTCTGCAATTCACATCATACAATCATCATACAATATTTTTTCTACAAACGTTCAAAAAATGCAATAATACAGTTTGTATTGAATTTTTAAAACCTTTATTAATACATCCAAAGGAGATAATTTCAAATTATTCAAATTTAAATTCCATTTTTTCTGCGCATCATTCCTCCTTATCCACGGAAAATGGTAAAACAGCAGTGCAGGAAATTAATTTGTCAAATTGCACAAATCGTACTATTAATATTAATGTTAATAAATAAAATCTAAATATTTTGACGTTTGCTTTCAAAATTTAACAATTTACTTTTACCAGCAGTGCCATAAACATTTTAAGGCGCTCAGTGTCCTAAAGTGACATTCTTAAGGCTTCTATGGAGTGCTAAAAATGGCATTCTTAACACGTTTGTAGAAAAAATATATTTTTGTTCGCTAACATGAACGGGTAGTGGAGTAAGTTTATATACACATCACGTAATTTCTTATGGAACCTTCCTGGATTACACAAGTACGACAAGGAAAATATGAGAAAAACAGCTTGAAAGAAAGAGAAAGTATAACTGTACGCGCGTATCGAAGACGTGTACCCAGGTCTAGGGGATGGCCGAATGTTGATTGTCCTTTACGGAGAGAAAGAGAATTCACTAGTAGGTGGTATTCAGAACGGACAATAAACATTCGGCCATCCCCTAGACCTGGCTTTTTTTTTCCATTTTGGGAGCAGTTCAGATGCAGGGAGCACTGCAGCCTATTGGCTTATTGTACTCTGCTCCCATATTTA
>CAJUYG010000085.1:199469-215301 GCA_910591675.1 Galerucella calmariensis | reverse complement strand
GTCACTAGATTTTTATATACAAATTGACCTGGTTTTAGACAGGATATATTTAAGAGGTTCACTCATGCTCCAGTATCTACAAGAAATTTATCATTCTGAGATTTTGTTATATTTAAATTAACGTATTTCAAATCTAATGGGTCTGCTAACAAAGTAACAAAAACTTCAGATTCAGAAATAAATTTCTGATTTTTCAGAGTTTGTGTGGCCGTTTCTATTGGGGAACCCTGCGTGTCGTTTGGCCACTTACCGACGGGTGCTGATCGTTTCCCGAAATCGAAGTATTTTGTCTTTGAGACTCGTTGTACATTCTTTTCCTACATTCAGCGATTCTATGTCCTACTTTCTTACAATAAAAGCAAATATTAGAATTTACGGTATTAGAGTTTATGTTAAAGTTTCTATTTGGCTTATTTTGAAAATTTTGATGATTTTGAGTTCTATTGAATGGACTATTCTGCACTTTTCTTTTCAGATAGCAGTCTTTTTCTAAATGCCCTGATTTTATGAAATAATGACAGCTAATGTTTGACTTATTAAAATTGAATTGAACTCTGTTTCTAAGTCTTAAACTTTGCCGCTCTTCTTCTCGCGCTAATTCTGAGGCGTCTTCTGAAGTATGTGGATTTCTGGCCTTTAGATATAACCTTATAGGATTAACTAGACCTTGATTAAATATGTTCAATGCTTGTGCTCTTAGCAAATGGGAAATTTCGCGTACTACAATATTAGTTTTTCCGACTGTGGACGCATCGAGTGAATTTGATAAAAATTTTTAGATCTTGTTACTATAACTTGCAACATCTTCATTTTTTGATTGCCCACACTGATTAAGCTCAAGTTGCCAGAAACTAATTGATCGCTTTTCTGAAAAGACATTTACCAAATAATCTTTTAATTCACACCAGGTGGGAAAATATCGATATTGGGTAAGTGAACGGGCTTTACCAGTTAATTTAGTTTTTATTAAATTAAACAAAACATTTTTACTTCTCGGATCTACAGATTTGAAAGCCATTTCGCAATTATCTAGAAAATCGTGAACTCTATCACCTAATGTATTTCGGTCATATTCACGGATTAATTTGATAGCAGTATCAATAGATACATATTTGTCGTTATCGGTTTGCGTTAAGTTAGAAGGGGTTGGATCTGTCATGGTTTGTTATGTTTTTACTGTTCTTGAGGTCAAATAAAATTCTCAAAAATTTTGGCTATTAAAATATCAAACAAAAATACTACTTACAGGAAAATAACGCGTAGTCTGCTCGAAACCATTGAACTCGAATATACTTCTCACTGAACTTTCCGGACTCCGGAACACTACTGAAACCTTGGAACGAATTTCAACAAACAACACTGCTGTACTTTTAGGAACAAGGTACACTAACAGGAACTCTGGAACAAGTTTGCTATCAGGAACAAAGATTACCTTTGACTGAAATCAGTTTTTATAACTTCGGACGATTTTTATAACTTTATTCTAACGTCGCTAATTGTTGTAGTTCGGAATACGTGCTGCTGTTTCTTCGTTGCTATCTTTCCAAAATTTGATTACAAACGGGCTTAAACTTTCTTGATTCCCGTTGCACTTCCTTGGAAACGTGTCCTAAGACCAAGTTTTCTTCAACACAATCACAAAGGTTCGCCAAATTTCTCGAAATCTGGAAAATCCTTCACCGCTGCCACCAAAAGTTTTTGTTGTGATCCGCAGATCAACAGTGGTTGAAAAATAGAAAAAAAACTCTTGGTTATTTGATACCTCGTTTATTCCTTCGACTAAGTTACGATGTTACACTGATGATTGCTCTTACAAGTCTCCCTTTTTTGTTCTACTTTATGTTTTTAACAATAGTTGCCACTCAAAAAGAAGATAAGTTTGGATGATTTAAAAGTAGCTAAATTTGCAGAAACGAGCAGTTTCTATGAGAAAAGTATTTCCTTTTGAGACTGAAATGCATTCTAAGAAGTGAGCTTTACTTAACAAAAAGATACATTGGATTTAAGATTATATTTTATATCAAATTTGATTCTAAATTGATAAGAATGAGCCTTAAATAACATGTCTCTTATTCGAGGCATCATGTGGGCGAAAGTACCGATAAAGAATATAAAACAATAAAAATGTGGTTGAAGCAAATATTGATTATTTAAAATAGAACACAATAATAATTACTATAAAAGTATAAAGAATATAGTGAGGTAAATAGTAGAAGTAAGTAGATAGTAAAATAAAATATACGTAACCTCTCAGGTTACAACATCAACAATAGAGATAAATTATATAGGTACTTGAGATAGTCAATTGCTCTTTTAATACTCGTATTAGTTACAAATCTTTTCCGTAGACTGTACAATCTACACAAACTATTTTTTTGTGTGAGGATATTTATTTTCTACAGCAGTGAGTAACCTTCTTTGTTTTCCTGGTCCCCTCCATTTAACCCCCTTTAGACTTTATCTGTACCTTCTCCTCCAGTTCCCTTAACAATTCTGCATACGTGTGATCTTCTCTCCTTCCATCATACTACCCTTTCTTCCTAACCGCTACCATAACAGTGCTGCAATGCAATACAATCGCTGACAGCACCCTTGAACAGAAAACGAGTTGTATAAGGGCTAGTATAAGCGTGCCTCAGTAGACAACAGTATTATCCTGAAGTGGGTTGGAGGGTACGACAGAATTAAAGTGAACCGCACTGCCGATTCTCCGGCAATTGCGGAACTAGCCAAACGTTACAGTATAATAACTTCATTTGCAGAATTTGGCGAAGTAAACTACCAGCTACTAGATAAAATGTGTTGAATTTTTATTGAAGTATCTTAATTCATGCAAACCTTTTGTTAACTGTTACTGTTTTCCTCTAAGTCGTTCATTTCTTATGAACACAACTGTTCAAGAGTTGTTTGTAAAATGCCAAATGCTGTAGATAATACCTGCAAATACGGAGTGTCACAGGACTCCTTACCAAAAGCCAAGAAGATGATAGAAAGATCAAAAATAATTGTAGTTTCTTCTTTGCGCACTTTATTAACACGATATAGGGCACCAAAATTGTGAATTGTGAATGGTTTTCCACTTATAATGGCTCATTGGAAATTTTCGGCGTCATAAACAAGTCTACAGTAGACTTGTGAACCCGGGTACGGACTAAATTCAACGATTGATGCAGTAATTTTCTGTTGAATATAACATTTTCAGTAACGGTTTAAAATTTCACTAATTTCAAATGAGCTATTCAATAATTGTGAATGAAAAACCTTTTCTAATTCCCAGCATTAGAGCCCTACAGTTCGTGAACGAAGTACGGAAGGAAAACATTTTATAGAGAGTACTTTGATTATTTTTAGTCTCTGCATCATCTCCCAAGTTTTTGGTGCGAAGGCCTAGGACACCATGTATAATAGGTATATGTGTTATCTGGATAGAAATAACAAATATTGGAATATTTTCTTAAAATCCACGGAATTAGATATTCTTGAAAAAAATATTATTCCACCAATCTGACTTTCTACTACCTGATCACATAATAAATTAATATACAAGGTTATATGAATATCTTAAGAACAACTTTAACAATATTTATGGATGTATGGTAGACGATTTAGGCATGAGATATACGTAAAGTAAAGTGAAGTGAAATTCACGTTCTGAAGACAGTAGGTATAATGTAATGTAACAGCGCTGCATGTCCTACTGCCATTCTTTTGCTTCCTTTATGAAAAAAAGCTGGGTCATTTTTACGAAAAACACCTGAATATTCGGCTAGATTGATATGCTTAAGTAAATAGTTCTTGGGTATTTTTTAATGATATAGGGGATTATAAATGTAATTGCTTGGTTCATCACAGCCATACTACCATAATCATTTTGATTACATATTAAGGTACCTCTTGTGAATATTTATCAATTTTTTTGATATAAATGGTTTCAAATAATACTACACTACACTCCCCAATTAATTTCAATACTGACCGTGGATAGTTGACTATTAATTTTCGTAATCTCTTCCATCTTCCAAGTCATCGGTTATATATATATATATATATACAGGGTGAATCACGACCAGCGGGATGAAGGTCTATAGCAGAACGGTAAAAGTTTTAAAATGTTCCAAAAAAGGGTGCCGTATCAAAGTTTTACTTCTTCTCATGGAACACCCTTTATTCCATTGCATTTTCTGATTGCCTCCAAAGAATAAAGTACTTCTTTATAATGGTTCCCAATACCTAAATAAGAAGGTTCCGAATTATGCCGACTTTTTTTTAAATGTTAACATTTCGGAGAAAAATTATAACTTATTCATATAACAAATTCCAGCAAACTTTTTGTCACATCTTAATAGTTGGACATTCGTTGGATGTATTCCACGATTAAATACTAAACATTCCTTCACAGGGTGTTCAGAATTTTCATTCTCATTATTAGATCATTCAATGTGTAATATCGTGCTTATTTTAAATAGTACCCCTTGTATTTTAATGATACGCCCTGCTCAAAAAGTGTTTCCTTTTGAATGGTATAAGGGTGTCCTTTACCCAGGTATCATACTTTCCGTACAATTTACAATTATACAATTATACAGGAGTATTTTAATTTTCAAGGAAAATCAGAAAATACAGTAAAATGAGAAAAAATATATAACTTTGATACGCCACACTTTTTTGAAGCATCCTGTATATTTCTCAATAATTAAAAAATGTAGCCTAAATGTGAATGTACAAACTCCTGAAGTGACAAACATTTTAAAACTTTTATGCTATAAACCTCTATACCGTTGGTCGTGATTCACCCTGTATATACAGGGTGGCGCACCGAAAACGAAACAGATGCATTTACTGGCAGATGATTCCTTTTTAAAAAAATCCCTCGGACCCGTCGATTTTGTTTTCGAGGGGGACACAAAATTGGCATAAAATCACAGTAACATTTGCAGCACCCTAAGCGGGGGTGGCACCATCCCTAAAATCTTAAATGGAAAGGGGGGTCGAATGATCCATCATTTAAAAGGTCTTTCAACTCCCTTTACAATGATGTAAAATTCATGTACTTCAATTCAGTAGTTTTGGAGATTTATTGATTTAAAGTTTAAATACATCATCGTAAGAGGAGATCAATACATAGCAGCAAAGTTGTTAAAAAATAAAGAATGAACTGACCTGTCAGCCGAGTAAATGTTGAAAATGACCACCATTACTTTCCATGCAATAATAAAGATTTTGCTGAAAACGTTGCCGGACATTTTGCAATATTTGAGGAGTAATTTGATGGCACTCATTCACAATTCTTTGTCGCAAATCTTCTAAGGATGTTGGCTGAGTAGCATAGATTTTGCTTTTTAAGTTACCCCACAAAAAGAAATCCAAAGGTGATAAATCTGGCGATCTTGGGGGCCATTCAACGGCACCTCTTCTACCAATCCATTGACCTGGAAAGGTCTGATCTAAATAATGCCGAACTCTTAATGCGTAATGTGGTGGGGCACCATCCTGTTGGAACATCAACATATTCTCAACGTATCGACCATCATTCTGATTTTCAATTATATCTGTTAGCGCAGGATCTATGGCATTTTGCAGTAATTCCAAATACATTTCACCAGTCAAATTTCCAGGTAAGAAAAAAGGACCAACCAAATGATCGCCAAAAATGCCAGCCCAAACATTTAATTTTTGTGGCTGCTGTGTGTGTACCTCATGGTAAATTCTGGGATTAGAGTCCGACCAATATCGACAATTATGACGATTTACTTCGCCATTTAAAAAAAAGGAACATTCGTCGGAAAAGCAAATGTTAAATAAACATTGTTCATCGTTTGTAATTCGTTCACTCATAACTTCACAAAATTGTAATCGCTTATCAAAATCGTCTTCATTAAGTTCTTGTACAAGGTGAATTTTATACGGATGAAAATAATGTGCCTTTAGAATCCGTTGGATAGTACGTCGACTAACACCACACGAAGTTTGCAATTTGCGGGTACTTAATGTAGGATCTACAATAACTTGCCCTAAAACCCCCACTTCTGTTGCTTCGTTCCTTATAGGATTTTCAATATTACGTTTTTTATTGGCGACTGATCCAGTTTCCCGAAATTTAGCTACAAGTTCTACAACATATTTTCGGTGCACATTATTGTTCTCATGTCGCTCATTAAAAATTTGTGCTGTTCTATTAGCGCACTGATTATTTCCGAAAAATATTTCAATAATTTCAACCCTTTCTGCCGTGGAATATACCATGGTTAATTTATGTAAAAGCAATAAATGATATTTTAACAACAAAGATTGGTCAAATCAATCGCAAACTAATGTACTATTTCCTATTTAAAATAAGTACGTGGCATTCTCTACTTATCTTTCTTCAAGAAACAACTTTTTTTGTCACAAAGGACACTTCAATTGCTATTTTTATTATTAATAAACCATGGGCGTAGTAAATAAAAGCATTTACTTATCAAGAAAATGCTTTTACTCAAATTTCTTCTGAAAGAAGTACAAACTAATTTGATGTACCTATTAAAGTCTACTTTAAACTTTAAATCAATAAAACTCCAAAACTACAGAATTGAATACATGAATTTCACATCATTATAAAGGGAGTTGAAAGACCTTTTAAATTATGGATCATTCGACCCCCCTTTTCATTTAAGATTTTAGGGATGATGCCACCCCCGCTTAAGGGGCTGCAAATGTTAAAGTGATTTTATGCCAATTTTGTGTCCCCCTCGAAAACAAAATCGACGGGTCCGAGGGATTTTTTTAAAAAGGAATCATCTGCCAGTAAATGCATCTGTTTCGTTTTCGGTGCGCCACCCTGTATAATAATAGGTTCAATGTGATCCTGTATGTAGTACACTTCCAAAAAATTGTTTTTGATTCACTTTGCATAGTTTACGAAACTCTCCCATTACTCTGTACTTTCCTCGAAACATGGTTTGATACTTGAGTTTTAAGAAAACATGTTTCAGTTTATTCCACACCATTGGTGGTTATCTCAAGATGTGAACCCATACGAGGTATTTCTCGCCACGGTGATCCCTGTATTTTCCAGTGAAGCACCAAATTTCATATTTGTCATAAATGCTGTCGAATGCGTCAGAAGTTTCCAGACATGTTTAATTTTGTATTCATCAAAATAAATGTCCTTTTATTTTTCTCAATTGCATATTTCAATTACTATGGTTTGGAAAGGAATAATTGACGAGAATAAAAGATATTATGCGTCGTCTATTACAAAATACGACGGAATCCTGTGTGGCTTCAAATAATTTCTCCAGCTGCTGAATTTGTTTAACGATGCCATCAGGATATGATTCCACTAAGGGTATCATTGAGAAAGGAAATAGAAAAAGGAACAACGAGCAGAGTTTATGGAACATAACAATTTATTTAAAAACGTAAAAACATAACAATCAGTCTGCAGGACTTAATACTATCATAAGTAAATATTGTTAGTGTTGATCTTGCTCATTGGGCTGCCAATCTTGACTCTGCTGCAAACCATTAAGTTCTCCTTCATTGTTTGCTTCATCCTGATGAGATTCTTGTGTTTCATAATTAGCGTTCTGTTCAGCAATTCCTGGAAAAAATATTGTAATACATTAATTTTAAGGGATTAATTGAACGTGAGTACAAAATACGAAGGAAAACACACAAAAAATTATCGCTGGAGCTGAGGGTAAACATAATAAATAAACTTATTCAAGCTCTTAGATGATATTTATTGACCTTCATTCATAACAACCAACAACTCTCCAATGTTCATCCGGGATTTGGTGAGGAAAACATTTTTTCTACGATCGTGCGTTTTAACGAATTTTCCTGCACGCATTTTAGTTTTGAAAGTGTCACTTTCCTGCATTAGTGCGGGGAAGTGAAATTATGCATACTTCGACCTACTTGGATAGTTTTTCACTTCGTAAGTTATAACTATTGTTACAACGGGTGAATAAATATTCACGAAATATATCAAATGCAATTCTTCCATTTACAAATGACTTAAAACCGTTTCCGTCACCGTCATCTTTATGCGACCTGCAACCGATGTCATCTACTTACCAGTTAACACCAAATAACTTCACTGGACTGGCAATTTCAAGTAATTTACAGAACGCAACAAACTGTGTTTTTAATATTGATATTTATAATAACTAGTAGTTTTTGTATATGTAGGTTGAAATTAAATAGTTATTGGAAAATGGGTTGATATATTCTTTGCACATACGGTCGTAAGAAAAAATATTCCTAACTCATGCGTAAAGTGTCTTTCCCGCCCTAGACCACTTGCCTGAACTCCGCTCCGCGTCGTTTGGGTTAACTGCAGTCACGTGCGGGAAGTATCACTTTCCGCACTTATTAGGAAAATAAGAAAATAACTATTTCAACGAGGCAACACAATGGGTTTTCCATAGTATATTGTTTCACAAGAGCAAAAATGATCTTTACCATTCAAAGAATATTCGATGATGGGGTTGCTAAGGCGTTTCCCTTATGTGTGACCCACAACTGTTTTTCGCCTACCGAATAAACCAAAAAATAGGAAAATACAACAAAAAAAACTTCGACCCTCACTGGGGCCTAATTAAAAAATAAAAGTGAATCGTCAAACTTATAAAGTGACAAATGGGCTGCTGGGCTTTTCGCTCTATATTTGTTGTTCATATAATTGTTTCGGTAATGTGGGCGGAAAATGTATTCTGAACAGCTTCACTACACGAAAAATATTGAGGTCTTCACTCATTTTGAGGTACTCCAAATTTATTCACCATTGCGTATTGATTTCATTCAGTATTATTAGTTTGTTTTTCTGTGCTGCTCTCATAATATTAACATCAACACTAGCATTTTTTATCCCTTGTAAAATGAAACTACAGCCAGCTATAAAGACCACCATGCTTTTGGGTACTACATGGGTGATAAAAGTGTCCAAACTGATAAAAAAACAGAAGCTGGACAAAAATCAAGTCACTTTTGCGCTCTACCTCAATTTGCTATTTTTGTTCCATTGACTGTATAATATAATCTAAACCTATCCCCCCGAAGGTGTATGGAGATCAAATTTGGCCTAATAATTATATATAAAAGCTCTCCATGTATTCTTGTTCCTTGCTTTGGTTCGTGCTTCCGCTAAAATTATACCTTTGCTTCTCAAAACTTTCTGTGTTATCGTCCCATGTTCTTCTTGGTCGTCCCCTCGTTCTGTTTTCGTGTCCTTTTGCTCCTTATATCTGTTTCACTGGCATGTTGTTGCTTAATCTAGTTAACCATCCAGACCATTCTTATTGTCGATCTTGTATTATCTTTATAATTGGTAAAGCACTAAGGTTTTCTCCCACAATTCAATTTCGTATTCTGTCTCTCCTTGTAATACTTGCTACCTTCTGTGAGTATTTCATCTCCATACTCTGTAATTTCGCTCCTATCCTTTTCGTCAGTACCCAGCTCTCGCATCCAAAATTCAATATAGGGGGAACTATATACAGTCATTTTCGTTTTAAGCAAGATTTCTTTCTTTCCACTGAACGAGTTTTTGGGACTATATATATCGTATTGATTTCTATGTCATGGTTCCCTTTAATATTGATGTTTACTCCTAAGTATTTGAAATTCTCTACTTGTTCCAGATGTTTTCCGTTAAGATTTACATTTATTGGGGTATCTTCGTCTCCTGTCACCATTAGTTTTATCTCTTCTTCATTTATTCTCGGGTTTTTATTTTCAGCTTCTCATTCCAAATGTCCAAGCTGCTTTGCAGATCCTTGTCGTTTTTTGCGAATATTGCAAGATCATCTGCAAAAGCGCATTCACGTGGATGTCTGTGTAAGATATACAATTGTTCAGTATATTTTCTTGTGACTTTGATCACATCATCTAATATTAAGTTAAATAACAATGGGCTTGATACTCCTTCTTGTCCTAGACCACTTTTGATTTTAAATTCCTTTGACACCATGTGGGCCGTTCTTACATATATTGTATTGTCGTTATGAAAGCTCATTATCGCATTCACTAATTGCTCATCTACGTTTCTCTTATTTAATGCTTCCTTGATTCCATTTCTTGGCACTCTGTCAAACGCCTTTTCTAAATCGATGAGCCCCTGGTGTATATCTCCAAATTTTTTTCCATTGCTTTCTGTGTCACTTGTTCAATCGTAAAAGAGTTCACTTTGTAATTGTTCTAACAATTTTTCAGTTTGCACTGTGTTTCTTTTCTAATATCCAGGCGTAGGCTGTACCTAACTGTAACTAAGAGAGCTTTATTCTGCTAAGATGTTTCATTCTAACTGGTTTACGCTTTCTACTCCAGCATTTATCCGCAATTCCATAGAACTATATAGCTTTTATCTCTCAGTATATTTTTTAAGGTAGCAATAACTAAATAGGTATAGGTATAGGTATAGGTATATCTGCACTTACCGTAATTTTCTGCACCATTTTGAATTCCGTGTAGTTCCTGTAGTTTTGTTGAACCAGCTCCATAAGAATCTCCATGATGACTATGCTCATTTGCAGGTACTGGATATGGCTTTGGAACTTCTACGGGGACAGGAATATGTTTAACGACTTCATAGGGTACTGCATGTGGCACTTTAATGTATTTGGTCTCAACAACAGGATATGGTTTGGAGATATGTACAGGGTAAGGCTGAGGTACTGGAATTTTCACAGGGTATGGCTGTGGTACTCTGATGGTTTCATGTTTGCTGACATGAATTTCATCTCCGGGTACAAACCCTTTGGAATATTCACCCAAATCAATAATTTCATATCTGGGATAGCTGATAGCGCCAAAAGTTTGACCATCAGGAATACCTTCAAGTTTTGTATGCCCTATACCGGGCTTTGCCTTTGCTGTTAAGGCTACACAGCAAATTGCAACAATGGCTTTCTGTAACAATCAAAAAAACAAAATTAGTTTGTAGCAGTCTGAAACATATATAGCGGATTCACATTTAAGACTGAAAACAAAACAAAAAAAAGGTAGAACGTGTCGCGGGACACACGGTAGGAACTTTAGTTGCTTTGAAGCGAAAGTTATGTAATACATCTGACGTTATAGATAAACAATTTCCATATTCTTTGGTGGTTGAGTGGTAAGCACACCAGACTCTCACGCGGTAGACCTGGGTTCGATTCCCCGCGAGGAATTTTTTTTATTGTTAATTTTATTTTTAAGTAATCATTCTGCTTGATATTAATAACGACAACAGGTAGACGTTTGAAATATTTAGCAGAATATTCATTATTATAGATAATGGTACGGTACCCTCCATGAGGGAGTCCGACTGGCAACATCTACTTATAACATCATCGTATATTTCAAAAAGGAAACCGTAGCATTATACAAATTGGACATTCGTTTACCACATAATTAGTGGAAACATAAAATTGAATTGTTAAATTTTTAATTTGAAGTTATATTACAGTTTATAGAAATTCTTATATTCTAGATTTTTTCCTAAGTCGGTCGTAGAAAAAATATGCTGCTCGACTCGTGTGGATTGTCCATATCGCACCTGAACGATTGAGCACTCCGCCTACGGCGTCGTGCTCCATATTCGTCCTCGTGCGATATGGCCATCATATCCACACTAGTTGCACAAACTACAATTTCTTTCAAAATATGCCCTTTTACATTTAAAAACTACCTCCCAAATGTCAAATCAATTTATCCATCCATTTTAAAGTTATAGAATTAAAACATTCAAAATTTCAACACCCTGTATTTCGAAAAGTAGCTAGACCCCTTAATCGCGCAAAAAAAATTATGGAAATAATAGTAAAAATTTATCCGAACAAATTCAAGTAGATCAGTAGCACTGCGAATACCAGCTTTGCATAAAATTTTAATATAGCATCGGTGGTTCAGTGGTTAGAATGCTCGCATTGCACGCGGGCGGTCCGGGTTCGAATCCGGGTAGGAGCATATTTATTATTATGAATCGCTGCTTCGTAAACGAGAGAGAGACTAAGGAGGCACAAGCACGCAAAAGCAAGGCACATAACGAAGCAATGTAACATGACGCAGCGTAACGTAACGCGTAACGGTCAGATCTTTTGCGTCGCGACCCCTGGTCGCTCAAACATAACCTGGCGTGAAGAACTAAAGTTCCAAAAGTACTAAGGTGCATTGTGAGAGTTCCTTGGTATTGAAGAAACAGTGACTTCCGAAGGACACAAAAGAATGGATACTGTCATTAAGACTATACACAAATTCTCCAAAAGTCACGAATGGCGACTGCCTCATCATGTCAATGCCTATTTCCCGGAGGAATTTTGTGATTTATGCAGACTTCAACTTAGGTAAATGTTTCTCTTCTATCCAGTAATCTCCCAGGTGCTGTACCCTAGGACTATGAAGTGCTGTGCAATTTGAATGTATGTGGATGAAGGTTACTTATTTCAAGTCACAAAATCTACATTCTCCTTCCTTCACTATTTTGAGCCTTTCCAGGTGTCCATTCAGGCAGCAATGTTTCGTTAGGATCCCTGTTGAAATTCTCAGCGCAGTTTTACTTTGACTCATGCATTCATTTAATTTTCACAGGTTGTAGTCACCTGAAAGAATCTCTGATTGTCTAAGCCCTACTAGATCTTTCCAGTGGTCAGATCTTCTCTTTTTCTCGGCTTCATCTATCTCTTCCAATATTACATTAGGATTGATTCCGCAAAAGGGTTCAGGCCCCCAAAAAGGTATTTCAGTCCCCCTTATTGCTAGTCCATCTGCTATTTAATTTTTTTTATTCCAGTGTGTCCTGGAATCTGGAATCCATAGTAAGGTGACTAGATTGCTCCTCAGCATAACTCACGTTATTTAGTTCATGTTATATACCAAAATATAGTATTTATATCTGAAAAACTGATTTAGGTACAGTCGAAAAGAGACAGTCTCATTTTTGCGTAATTATTCTACCTCCGCATCGCCAAAACATTTCAACGTTGAGAAATTCCTTTACAAGCTATTTTACAAGTTATTAGGTGATAAATCAATTGAAAACATAAAAGCAGATCAATACAGAGATTTTGAACCATATTCCATCATCTCCATCCATTTATTGTTTGAGGTTAAATTAATAGTCTAACTTATCAAAGGAAAGAAATCAGATTACGTGGTAGTTTAGCTTTCATAAAGGACCACATCAACGCATAAATATCTGCAGTTTGTAGTAACGACATTTTCAGATATAAATCGTTGCTCAGTTAAATGTATATTTCAGTTGAGTGGGTTCTTAGAATGGGGAAATCTTTTATTTTAATGATTATATGATGGAAATGTCAAAGAGTTTTATGAAAAGCTTGAAGAACTTCTTGAAATAGTTACAGCTGAAAATATAGTGACAATTATTGCTGGTGATATTAACATTAAGTTGAAAGATAACGAATATAATATAACTAAAATGAACTATTTACTAAACTCTTACTCATTCGCATATATTAATAAAGATTATACTAGAATAACAAAAACTTCAAAAAGTTGTATTGACAATATTTTCACTAATTTACAAACTGATATAAAAACACAAATTTTACATTCCTCAATCTCGGATCATACTGGTCAAAAAATGAGCTTTCAATCAGATTTTTTGCGAAAACCTCTACAAAAAGAAATCAGATTCTATTCCAAGAAAAACAAACAAATCTTTTTTAATAAAATACAGACCCAAAATTGGGCACACATTTATACTTTCAAAGAACAAGATATTAATATGCAATGGGATCATTTTTTGGAATATTTTCAAAAATATTCAAAGAATGTTTTCCTTTGCAAAAAACAAGAGAAAAGAAAAATATAATAAAAGACCCAGAGATTGAACAATGTAAAAAAATATTGGATGTATGGTTAACGGTTTCTAACATTTGCCCAGAGTATAAAGTGATTCATAAAAATTTAAAAAGAAAATACGATAAATTATTAATACAAAAAAGGGAAGAATCATATCATCATAAAATAATGCAATCTGATAATAAAATGAAAAGCATGTGGAGCATCCACAACGAAATTATAGGCAAAAATAAATCGGACACAACATTTGAAGGAAATCCAACTAACATTGCAAACAAATATAATGAATTTTTGGTAAATATGATTCCAAACTTAATGGGAAAATTTAAAAACACAGACTTCACATGTAATATACCAAATCATCCACAATCAATGTTTGTAACGCCAGTTACTGTAAATGAAATAAAAGATTTAGGAAATAAAGTTAGAAATAAAAGTACCAGTGGTGATGATGATATTCCCGTAAACATGATGAAAGCATCTCTAGATGGTACAACTAATATATTATGCTACATAATGAATAATTCTTTTAAATATGGAATTTTTCCCGATAGCCTGAAAATTGCATTAATACCGCCAATTCACAGAAAAAAGGCGATCAAGAATTGTTTGAGAATTACAGGCCAATTAGTGTATTGTGTATTGTGTAATAGGCTAATGAATTATATGAATCACTGCAATATTCTTAATAACATACAGCATGGATACATTAAGGGTAGAAGTGTAGAAACTGCAATTAGTCAGTTTACTGAGAATATTGTCAATTCACTTGAAGATAATGAAGTATTGTTAGGTATATTCTTGGACCTCTCTAGAGCGTATGACTGCTTAAATCATCAGTTCTTGTTGCATAAGCTAGAGAGATATGGAGTTAGAGGAAATGCCCTAGAGTGGTTCAAGTCTTACCTGGAAAATAGAAAACAAAAAGTCAAAATTATAAAAGATGGAAAAACAACTAAATCAGATATAAATATAAATCACATTGGAGTACCTCAGGGCAGTATAACAGGGCCGGTATTATTTATTATCTTTATGAATGACATATTAGATCTACTTAAAAATAGTGATGATAGTACATGTAAAATAACAACTTATGCAGATGATACTAATTTGTTAGTATCAGATAAATATTATCCAAATTTAGTTGCGAAGACAAACAATCTAATGAGAGATGCTGAAAATTGGTTTTCTGGTAATAATTTTAATACTAAATATTAATAAAACAAATGTTGTACTATTTCGTACACAACAGAGCAGAATTGATACACCTGATAAACTAAATATCTTAAATACAGACTTGAAGTTTAAAAATAGAACAAAATTTCTAGGAATTCATATTGATGAACATTTACATTTGTATACACATATTGATAATTTAGGAAAGAAACTTAACCAAATCTGCTACAGTATAAAAATAATAAGTAGGTAAGTATTCAAGTGAAAAATCGCTTAAAGTGTTTTATTTCGCTAACTTCGAAGCTACAGCTAAATTTGGAATAATTTTTTGGGGAAGTAACTATAATATATCAGAAATATTCAAAATTCAGAAACGAGTAATAAGAACAGTTTTCAACTTGAAATACCGAGATTTTTGTAGAGGTATTTTTAAGAAAAATAGACTTTTAACTATTTATGGAATCTACATTTGTGAATGTATCATGTACCTTTTTAAAAATAAAACCAAGTTTACTTCTTGTAGAGAAGTACATCCACGAAAGGATAATATCATGTATCCAATGCACAAATTGGTTTTGTCTGAAAAGCATCCATCTTATGCAAGTATTCGATTTTTCAATAAACTACCTGAACCTATTAAAAACTCAATGACTATGAATAAATTTAAAAAAGAAGTAAAAACTAAAAACTACTCATTGACTTGGAACCCTACACACTAGAGTGTTACTTGAATCAATGAGTAAATTAAATTTTCTGACACTAATTTCTCTAATAATGTATATTTTGTAACTAAAGTGTATGTTATTATTTTGAAAATAAAGATTATTATTATTATTATTATTATTATTATTATTATTATTATTATTAT
>CAJUYG010000085.1:128042-199459 GCA_910591675.1 Galerucella calmariensis | reverse complement strand
ATTATTATTATTATTATTATTATTATTATTATTATTATTATTATTATTATTATTATTAATACGTTGTATACGATCAATAAAGTTTGGCTACTATACAGTATACATCTGTGATCCTGTACGCACGTCATAAATCAACAATTTCCAATAACCTGAATAATGTGATCTATTTAATATTCCGCGAACAAATCAAAAAAATATTATTTTGAAGGCAATATCAAATGACTTTTATGTTCCAATAATTTATATAATAATATACACTGTGGAAACTAAAGTATGGAACAAATTCATGTTTAGCTAAACAGGACAGTTTAAGGAATAATCCTGAAACACGTCGATTTTTGATTTTAATTTACCGTATTAATTTACCGTATTTTGAAATAATATTCTAATATACAGGGTGAATCACTTTCGAGTCACCGTCATTTTTTTAAAATGGACACCCCCATTTTGTCTTAATTTTCGAATTACTCTAGCTGAGCTGATTTCATGAATATATCTCATGTTGATTCCAATTGATACAGGGTGGACAAAAATACAATAGTTTTGTGTGTGCTCGAAAAGTAACGCGTAACATTTTTTTTTTAGTTTAATTAAAAATATTATTAAAAATACTAATTGGAAAGCGGACAGAATATGATGAAATACATGACTTTATAAACGTTCCGACTGCAGCCTTTGCTGCATTTGGCAGTAACCCAAACGGTGTACAAATTCTTGTTGAATTGTTTATTGTGTCTTGAGAAATATTGTTTATTGCAGTCCTAATTCTCTCTTTTAATTTTTGAATATTTGCTGGTTTCATTTGATACACAACATTTTTCAGATGGCCCTACATGAAATAATCCAGAGGATTGAAATCCGGTAACCTCGCTGGTCATTCAATAGGTCCACGTCTACCAAACCACCTGTTCGGAAAAATGTCATCTAGGTACCTCCTAACATCTACAGCATGATGTGGAGGTGCAACATCCTGTTGAAACCATAAACTTCCATCAAAACCTCCAGGATTACGTCTGCTGGGAAACAAATCACTTGAAGTAGGTACGAGATATCCCCTTAAAAACTCAAGGTACGTTGTCCGTTTAAATTACCTTCGATAAAGTAGCCTCCGATGATTCGATTTCTTGCAATTCCAGTCCATACATTTACCTTTTTAGGGTATTGTGTATGATGCTAACGCATCCAG
Source organism: Galerucella calmariensis (assembly GCA_910591675.1). NCBI lineage: Eukaryota > Metazoa > Arthropoda > Insecta > Coleoptera > Chrysomelidae > Galerucella > Galerucella calmariensis. Next base: position 198,273 of record CAJUYG010000085.1, on the reverse strand, counting down.
TGTGGGTTTTCTTTTGCCCAGTATTTACAATTTTGACGGTTAACCTCGCCATTTAACGTGAAAGTGGCCTCATCAGAACACAAGTTTGATTTTATAAGGATGCCATTTTTCAAGCTTCAATAGTTTTTGTACCGTTGTTCTGCTAACACCGATATCGCGACTGGCTTTACGCACAGAAGTGTGCGCATCTTCTTCAAAACTAAGTAAAACATCTAATGCTGTATCAGCATTTGCAGAAGGAGACCTGATTCTCGTGCATATTCAACCATACCAGTTTCTCGAAATTTCTGTCCAATCTTACTGACTGTTGAACGCCTTATAGGTCTTTTGGATATTTATCATTGAACAAATTGCACACGCACCATCTGAGTTCGCGATCTGTCTCCATACCCAATCATCATCAGTATTCCAATTTTTTGTTTTACACTTAATTCCATTTCTACTTCAAATTAAATCTAAGCAATAATTAAAACATTCACGAATACCAAATATATTGTAGTACTAAACTGTCATCATTAAATTACTAAACAAATAATGACATTTCACAAAAAACAAGACGACTTTGTTTTTTTTTTTAATTGATAACAAATAATTTCTTCCATATTCTGTCCGCTAGACAATGAGTATTTTTGATAATATTGTTAATTAGACTAATAAAGAATGTTACGCGTTACTTTATAAGCACACACAAAACTATTGTATTTTTGTCCAACCTGTGCCAATTGGAATCAACATGTGATACATTTTTGGGATCAGCTCAGCTAGAATAATCTGAAAATTGGCAAAATGGGGTGTTCCATTTAAAAAAAATGACGGTGATATCATTACTCGAAAGTAATTCACCCTGTATATTAGATTATCATTTCAAAATACGGTGAATTAAAATCAAAAATCGACGTGGATTCTTTGTTAAAATAGTCTGTTTAGCTAAAAATGAATTTGTTCCATACTTTACGGACACAGTGTATAATAAGGAACAGATCATTTTGTACAGTTAGGAGAAGTCGAAATATTAAAAAAATTTAGTAGAAAAAAGGAATCTGCATAAGGATCCATCACACTCATTTCTTATATAAATCATTCCGGGAATATTATTGTATCTTACCACTATACACGCTGGACGGATAATTTTCTTCGTCGCCTAATGCCCATAGAAACATCTGATCAGGATATTGCAAACTTCACTCCACTACATTTTTAGCCAAATCGACGTGAACAAGTGAAAGGACCTATATTGTGTAATCTATTGGCGTTTCAGTTTTCATAAACTCACTAATCTTTAAATAATTTCAATGACCATTACTTACAACCGTATAATTTATAATTTGAATTAGAGTGAAGGGAACATTCAAAAGATAATTATTTCCGCTTTTTTCAATAAATAGTCTTCACTTCCACTTTCGATCGAAGGTAGGCAAAAACTATCATGAATAATCGAGACTTGTAGCAGTGTTGGCGTCGATTATAGAGAGACGTATCACAGGAAATAATATTTCTCTATTACTCTTACAAATAAAACGAACTTCTAATTAATTCCACTAATTAATGAAAAAGTTTATGAAAATTCTTAATAATTATTATTTCGATACCGATAAATGATATTAATGTCAATATCGAAGTAATTATTAATAACTCCCTAGGAATTTCCATAATTTCTTTCATTGATTAGTGAGATTGATCAGAGACAGTTAGCTTCATTCGTAAGTTCCTTTGCTCCAGTGGATTTAAATGTATGTACCCTACATTGTTATAGTTGTAGACATTTCCTACATTGTTATGAATATACGAAATGCCTACAATGTCATTTACCAGATTCTGTCATTAACAGGTGTGGTTCAGCCAAGAATGTTTCATTTCTCAAAATGTCTTCCGATTTCTATGGGAGGTTTCTTGAAAATGCCTTTTTCTCGTACGAAAAATGTTTTGGATACAGTACAGTTTTTCTGCTACTTCCTTTCCCAACTCTACCCAAGAATATTATGAAATGTACAAATAATATAATAAATAGGGTGTTTTCAAATGACACAATGTTTGCATGTAGATACCTCTCGTGAAAAAAGACAAAATTATATGAGGATTAAGGGCTCACTTTGTGATCCAGTGGCGTAGATTTGGTAGAATATGTCACCTTTTCCCTCCCGTTTTTCACGCCACTGACATTTGAAGCAATTTTTTATTAATTTTATATTTCTCAATGGTTTTCATGTGAAAAACGAATAACCTTTACATATCAAAAAATTTTGCAGTTATCAAGATTTTCAATGATTATATGAAGTCTGCAATATAACTTTTTAATAATTAATTTAAAAGAAAAATTGTGGTATCCTTTTCAACAACTACCAAGTACTTATGGTTAGAATATGTAACAGGAACTAATTTATGAAACAGCAATACATCTAAAACAATCGGAGAAGATTGTTGAAAATATTTGTCCATACTTGTGATTTTATAAAAAAAAAATAGAAAGAATCCATGCAGCTACAGACATTGTTTCGGACAATCGCCAGTCTCTCCAAGGTATGCGATTTTCGATAAGAAAACGTTGCAAATTATGGAATAATATAGGTAAATGGACAACATTTTGAACATCTCTCGTAATTTGTTGGCTGCTCAATTCTTTTAAGTACCTACTTGGTAGTTGTTGAGAAGAATACCAGAAATTTTTTTTTTAATTAATTATTAAAAAGTGATCTTGCAGACTTCATGAAATCATTATATATTTTGAAAGCTACAAATTTTTTGATGTGTGAAGGTTTTTCATTTTTCACGTGAAAACCATTGAGGAATACAAAATTAAATAAAAATTGAAAAATATTTTTCCATAAAAATATACCCTTTTACATTTAAAAACCACCTGCCAAATGTCAAATCAATTTATTCATCCATTTTGAAGATATCGAATTAAAACATTTGATTTTTTTAAACTTTAACACCCTGTATTTCGAAAAGTAAATGTGCTGTACCCCTTAATCCTCCTATCAGTTTGTCCAATTTACGAGAGGTATCTACATGCAAACGTTGTAAGTGTCATTTGGAAACACCCTGTATAATTAAATTTAATAATAGTCTAAGAATTAATTATTCATCTATTTATCAGGGGCGAAATACGGTTTGTAATGTTCTTAAAATTATTACTTACAAAGGCATTCATCTCAATACTACACTGGAAGGTTTGGAAGCGACTGCAATTGTACTAGGGGAAAGAGCTTTTATATCGAAACCATTATTTCCGGCATCTATCTCCCTGATTCAACGTTTACTTCCACTTTCTTTAAAACCTTAATAAACAAAGAGAGCATTATCTACTTTTATTTTTACATTCCAATAATTAATTCGTAGATGACAAAGACAGAGTGACTTGTACTATCACCTTCAAGAACCAATTTCATCGATTAGATAAATATTAGAATGTAATGCAAATCTTTGACCCATGTTTGTGATAGTTCCAAAAATGGGTGATCAGGCTGACGCGAGATTTGTTGGGTAACTGTATTTTAACATTCACCTGAAATTTGTATCATTCAAATGTTAAATTTGGAATACTGTAATGAGAATTTAAACAAATAGTCGGAAGTCTCAGGATTGATTAAATAAATTGATCCATATGAATTACACCATTTATAAATAAATACAGATAGTGAATTATTTTGAAACACTTTGTTTTGTGTGTGGGGGTAGCACTCCAAACCCTTTTCACATATTTTTTTTCCAATCTTATATACAGGGATAACCAACCTTACGACAAACTTCGGTATATGGGTTATTTTGAGAGATATCAAAAAATGTTATCAACAAAAATACTATACTATATATATATATATTTTAAGTAACTTTAAATATCTTATTTCCAATGTTTTCCATTTTCTTTTATTTTGTATTATTTATTGTAAAATATAACTACTGACCTATTATGTGAAAGCATTAAACGTTGTATGTAGATTAGATTAGAATTGGAGTGGCTCTTTGTCCTATCCCACTGCGACCTTTGCAGATCTATTGTGGTCCTCCCTATATTTAGAGCTCAATATCTAGCTTTATTCTTTTTATTAGACCAGCGCAACGCCTGGTTGTTTATCCATTTGTGGATGCTCTCTTTACTCAGGCATTTTGCAATTCCACAGGAAGGTTCTGGCCCTATCATGACCTCCGTTGCTCCCTGCTTGGCTAATTCGTCAGCCTTTTCATTGCCTTCCATTCCTTGGTGGCCTGGTACCCATGCTAGGGTCACTCTATTATGACTACCTAGTCTGTTTAGGGCCTTCCGACACTCCCACACCAGATTTGATGTTATCTTATATAAGCGTATCGCTTTAAGTGCTGCTTGGCTGTCGGAGTAGATGAAGATTCTTTGGTTATCGACCTCCTGTCTCATCAACTCTTCTGCACAGCATTGCACCGCCAGTACCTCTGCCTGAAAGACAGTAGCATGTTTCCCTAGGCTTAGAGAGATCGTGATCTTCTCTTGTACCCCATATATTCCAGCTCCTACTCCGGAGTCTGTTTTCGAGCCATCATTGATGTTAACGGTGAACACTTTAAACCTTCAGCTTAATATTACGGTTTAGATTATACTTTTGGTGGCTAGTTTTGTTTAGAATGAATTATTTATTAAAATTTATTATCAATTAGGATTTTTTGTTACATACAACGTTTATTGCTTTCACATAATAGGTCAATAATAATAGTTTAAAATAAGTATTACCAGATAACTCTATTTTTATAAACTTTGGGTATAGGGAATGCTTGACAAAAATTGAAGTTACATAATCAACAGACTCTATTTTTTCTATAAAATACAGGGTGTTCCATTTGAAACAAGATAAAAAATGACAGGTTCGAGTTTCCGTTCACCCTGTATACAAGAAAGAATATAATTGAAATTTAATAGGATACGGAGAAATTGCATCATGTTACGAAACTCTGTTTGGCAAAATACATTTTTACTCTGTATTCTGTACCACTAACTCACGCACTTACCTCGAAACAAGAGATATATAAAATTATTAGCCAGTTGAAAATTAAAACCGCTCCAGGCAGGGACGAGGTGCACAACATTCTCATCAAAAATCTTCCCCCTAAAGTAATCTCAATACTTACATCCATAATCAACTACATTCTTAGTACTGGCTACTATCCGAAAATGTGGAAATTAGCAAACGTCATTCCAATTCCGAAAAAGCCGCAAGGTAGGGACTCTATTGAAAATTATCGTCCCATCTCCCTCTTGAGTAATCTTGCTAAGATAACGGACAAAGTGATATTACGTAGGCTGGAAAATATGGTAAACTGCTTGAAGTAAATTCCGGAGAAACAGTTCAGATTCAGAGCTGAGGACGGTTGTCCATCTCAACTCATCAGAGTGTTACACTATGCGAGGGAGGGCTTTAGAAATAAGCATCCCTCAATTTTAGTCTTGCTAGACATCCGTAAAGCGTTTGACTCTGTCTGGATCCCCGGTCTTATCTACAAGTTACTGAGCTGGGTATTCCGGGATACTTAATATCACTCTTGAACTCATATCTCGAAGGCAGGAAATTCTATTCTACAATTGCTAACGCTGAATCAGGACCATATAATACGCAGACAGGGGTACCGCAAGGCTCAGTAATCTCACCTACCCTGTACTCGCTGTTTACTGCCGACTTCCCAGTTAGCAGCTCGCTACTGACAGCACTGTATGCTGATGACGTCTGTCTGGTACAAACAGCGAAAACAGCGGACATGCTCTTGAAAAAGTTGAAAAACATTTAAAAGTCAAAATAACTCCGTATTTTATTAAGAACAAGCTGACGCTTAATACCTCCAAAACGGAATATGGTTCTAAAAGGCAATTTTCGGAAACACGCTGAACTAACCAAGTATCTCAATATACAAAGCTCCGTAATCGAGCCAGAATCACAGATTAAATATTTGAGATACATAATAAAACACAACACTTTGCACAACTTGCATATTGCATCTCAAACTACTAAAGCCTAAGTAGCTATGCGGCAGCTATATCCACTGATCTGTCGAAATAGCCGTCTCTAAATTGAGAATAAATTACTTTTATACAGACAGGTTATACGACCGACAATGACATATGGCTACCCGGTGCTCTGGGAAACCAGCAAAGCTCAATACAACAGTATGCAAGCTGTACAAAATAAATGTATTAGGATGGTGGTTTGGAAGGGAATCTTCCTCAATAGACTTCCGAAAAACTCCACCATTCACGAAAGAGCCAACATTCCTCGTATCAAGGAATATATACACAAACTGGCCTATAACTATTACAACTATTGTCTACCGGGTAGTGTGAAGGATACAATGAAACACTCTCGCGCAAGCAGTTTCAGAGGGTAAAATACAAACTTTTGCATACTAACCTTCCAATAGAGTTCCTATCAGAGCTTAGTACCACCTAAACATTAATTCATTAATTGTACACTCTGCAAATTTGTAAATATATCTACATAGGAGGGATGATTGGGTGAAAGCGTATGTAAATAAGGACGAAAGGACTATGTATGGGCAATAAATAAATTAGTATGGAAATTTTAATTTCATCATTCCAACATCACATCTAGAATTATTTTTATTTTTAATTTTCTTCCATTTTCTGCTTTTAAACTTCAACAAACCTTTAACATGTGACTCTGTTTTTCGTAAGCTTTTCAGAGAAAATACAACAAAATCTCTGGGAGTGGGAATGTAAGCGGTTTAGTTCGAACGGTCTGAACGATCAGCGAAGCGGCATTGCCGCGAACTATTGATTATTACAGGTGCCCAGTGCACTGTGTATAATGTAAATAGTTTTTGTTAATAACTACCATATAATGTACAGTATAATTTTTGGTTCAATAAATACTTATATTATGTGTCTCAGGTCTTTATGTACTGTCACACTGACAGGTCTGTACTTTGCTGTTTACGGTCAATTATTATTTATGAGAAGTGAATATTAATCTTATTGTTTCATTTATTCAAATACTACCAAAATATGCATGGATACACGGAAAACATCAGTATTTTGAAAGCTCTCTAGTATTTTCAGTTAGAAAAAGAAGCTGGTGATTATTAATTTCATAGCCTTTTCGAATTTGGCTGAATACGATCCTGATGATTTTATTTATCAAATTTAAGGTTAGCTAAGTATATGTTAAAATAGCAAATAAAATAAACGACATACCCAAAACCCGGATATACGTCACAATCGATGACGCACACCAAGAAGGGTATTATTTCAACTATAGCAATATTGTTTTAACAATTTCTAATGATAAATCACATGATAAATATTTCAAAGATTGTTTTTTGAATGATAAGCAGATGAAATGCTATATTCATTTAGAAAGTAGTTGTGTTACTCTATAAGATGATGTAGCAAAACAATCAAGTTTTTGATATTTTGAAACAGAAACTCAACCTTTGATAGGGTTTGGCAATTGACTTGTCAAACTCCTAGGTCTTTTTACTGGAAACTTGTGAAAGGGAGTATTAGTTAAAGTAAAGATTCACGTTGTAACAAATGACTCTCAGATGGTACCTTTAATAGTATGCTCTCAACAGCGCTAATTGGAATATAATAATAAAAAATAAAAAATAATAATAAATGTGATTTTGTCATACCTACACGAGCGAAAATTGATAGATAATAAACAAAAATGATGAAATGGATCTTACGACAGGAGTTCCGCAAGGCTCTGTGTTTGGGCCAACATTATGGAACGTCGTTTATAATGACGTTCTAGAAATCAAACATGATGGTAATGTCAGGACAATTGCTTTTGCTGACGACCTGATTCTAATATCAGAAGAAAACAAGCCTACCCTACTGAACAAAACAATTAATGGAGCGCTCGAGAAAGTACAGAAGTGGATGATTCACAATAAATTGACACTTACTGCTGAGAAAACAAAGGCCATCATAGTCAAAGGTCCCCGCGATAGGTCAACTATAAAATTCACTACAAATGATATAGAAATCACTCCTAACAACACAATAAAATACTTGGGCATTCACCTGGGTAATAGACTTAGGTTTACCAAACACGTGGATGAAATGGTCAAAAAAGCAAACACAAGAGTAGATAATACCGCGAGGATACGCCCAAGCTTCCAGAAGAGAAAAGTGCTGCTACAACTAGCCCACTTTACTCTACTCTACGGTGCTCCAGTGTGGATAGATGTATTAAAATATGACAAGTACCGACAGAAGTTTGCTAGCGTACAATAGAAGATGCTGAGATCCGGGTGGCAATAAGAGCTTACAGAACAGTACCAACAGACTCGTTACCTGTAATAACGGGTGTGATTCCAATTTACTTAATGGCTAAGGAGAGAAGTCAAACTGTTGATCTGAAAGCAGGAAGCGACCCAGTACGGAAAGCGGAAATAAGAGAAAGGATTGTAATGGAATGGCAAACGGAATGGCAGGAAAAGAAACTGACGGGCAAATGGACCAGAAGACTTTTTCCAAGTTTCGAGTCCTGGATGCACTGTGAGCACAAGAGAGTCAATTATCATACCACTCAATTTTACACAGGACATGGTGCATTTGCAGCATAAAGACAAAAAATAAAAAAAGCAAATGGATGACGAATGAGGAGCATACTATGTTTGGATGCATCAGACTCAAGGAGGAGAGGAATGAGATCAACCTGAAAGTAGGTAGAGTACTAACACCAGATAACATAATAAGAGAAATAATTGAGTGCAGCATTAAAGGACAGTTGTTATCAAATCATATAGAAAAAAATAAATAATGAAAATAAAAAATGGAGAGGAGTTAATATGGCAAGCATATAGATATGTTGTTATGAAATATATCCTAATTCGAAATTCAGTTTGTCGTTTTTGTTTCATCAGTTCGTATTATTATTCAGTTTATTATTATTAATTATGTATATTTATTGAGTATTTGCTTTGGCTCAGTGAGTAGAAATTATTTTGCGATGGAAGGAAGAGATTATTATTTGGATGATTTGATAATGATGGAAGAATTGAAAGAGGCAGAGAATATTCGTCCGATCAGAAAAATTAAATTTCATAAAATTCGGGATAATCCCTTAGAAACATTGTTAAAAGAGAAATTTAAAGCTATAAAATTGAAAGTAAAATATTTTTATCAGTTTTTTTTTGCAGTTGATCGTATTTTTATTAACGGCTGAAAAAAATTCTCTCCGTGTGCTCACCCATTCAGCCTCATCCCAATTCAAGGAACCAACCCGTTTTTGAACAGAATTCATACTAAATATATATAACTATTAACAATGAAAAATGCAAAGAAGATTCAGAAATACTACTTTTAATACAAAATACAAACTGAAAGATAATTATGAGATAACTGAGTAACTATTATCTCCTCAGTCGGAGTTTATAAATAGCAATTGTATTATTTCTTCAAGCCTACGCTAGTCTCAAAGTAACTAGTCTCTGACTAATCTGAGAGTGAGGGTGGAGTAAGAGATTTTAATCAATAAGACAGTAGAAGTTTTTGTCAGTAACTGCCTCTCCAAAATACAATACCTCACGAACCCAGATCAGTGGCGTTATTTTTCCACAGAACATAATCCAGCAGATATTGCTTCTAGGGGAATTTCACCCGATAGTCTAATTATGTGGAATCTTCGGATACAAGGTCCTACTCTCTTAGAGGCAACCCATGGATCTGAATTCACACAATTGTTCCAATCATAAGGTGTTGAAGCAAACCCAATAACACAAAAATACTCTATTGAAAGACTTTTATGTTTAAAGAAAAACTATAATGACAAAAAAACTTCGGTAATATTGGTTTCTGCACATATGTCTAAGCTCAAAAATCTTTGTAATGAATTGAAATTAGCAGTTCGAAAATAAAATGCAATTGAACTATTAGAAGTGTTGCTGATTTTTAAAATTTCAGGCACAGCACCAGACAATTATTTTTCATTTAGATCTAGTTGGATGTCAATATCCAAAAATTACAGAGCAATGGACAATCTTACGATTCAATTGTGTGTTTATGAGAAAGCCTTGATTGAAAAAGATGAGAATAATAATAGAAATATTTATTAACCATTCAATTTTAAATATACAACAAGTTTAATTTACGATAAATAAATATAGAATCCCCACAGAAGGATGAACCTGTGCGTGGGTTGTACCATATTAATATACTATATATGATTATAATAAATAAAATAAAATTTCATAAATAAAGTATCTTTCATTAAAAGAAACAGAGTACCAGGAGACTTATATGTAGATATCGTATTAAAAATAACTTACACATAAAACAGAAAAAGAACACAGCATTTTAAAAACAATTAGCAATAGGATTATAGTATATAAAATTTAGAAAATACAGTTGCTCTCACTGTGTGAAAAGAAAGGCACTAAAAATTTATGTAGATATCACATTAGGAATCATTTATAAACAACACAAAAAAGCAACACCCCACTTTAAAAATGATACAATTTGTAATAGATATTTGCCTCAAACATCAATATCAACAATACCAACAATGAAGAAACTGAACTACAAAAATTCCAAATAAAACAAAAGTACATCTCCAACTAATATTTATACACTGTAGTAATATGTATTTTTCATATCGACATACTGGTGTATCTGTAATCTTGGCAAACCTAAGATCCAAACTTTTAGCTTATTTTTGAATAAATGATTACTAATAATAGCTTTGGTATCCGCTGGAATGCGATTGTACAACCGATGAGCCAAATAGTTATAACACTTCTGTAAAGTGTTTTTTCGTGATTTTGGCACATATGTAGAATTTATTTTATGACGAGTTTCATAATGGTGTTCAATATTTTTAAGTGCATGCTTATTTTCATGTTGCCTTACAACAGTTTAAAAAAAATAAAGTTGTCTTATATCTAGAATCAAGGTTTCTTTATATAGCGCATCAGTAGGGTAAGTTCGTTTTTTATTTGTGATTATTTTTAAAGTTAATTTTTGTATTTGGTCTAGATTTTTTATATGAGAGGTATTCGCTGCTCCCCAGGCAACAATTCCATAGAAGAGATGGGTTTCAAACAAAGTGTGGTAGAGTATTCGCATTTGAGCTATATCCAGATAGGGTGTCATGTATTTCAGTCGGTATGTTACACTACGTAATTTTTTCACCAAATAATCAATATGTGCGTCCCATTTCAAGTGAGCGTCTATATATATCCCAAGATACTTTATTTTATTTACTGGTGAGATAGTGAGATTAACGTTTCCATATTTGATAAGTAGTGATTTGAATGTTTGCAAATTAGTAGCATAGGATGTAAAATTAATGTAAAGTGTTTTGCTCATATTAATAGTCAGCAGTTTACTTTCAAACCATTGGATTATAGCTTTGAAATAATTTTCTACTTTTTCTTTTAGTGAGCTCTATGTTTCCGATTTGTAAATAGCTACTGTGTCATCCGCAAAACTTATTATGTCCCCTTCCACATCCAGTGCAAAGAGGTCATTTAAGTAGATATTGAAGAGGATCGGACCCAAAACTGTCCCCTGGGGCACACCATATTGGACTATTCGAGATTCACTGAGAGTGTCTTCGATTTTAACACATTGATTTCTTCCATAGAGATAACTATAGATAAGTTGGTGGGATATTCTTCTGAATCCAATACTTTCCAGTACCTCCAGAAGCTGGCTGTGGCTGATAGTATCGAATGCCTTTTTCAAGTCCACGAATACACATAGTGTTGGTAATTTTTCGTCTACATATTTACCAATTTTGTTGGTAAGCAATGTTATTGCATCTTCAGTTGACTTTTCCCTCTGAAATCCAAATTGATTTTTTGATAAAATGTTAAATTTTATTAGATATTTTTCAATGCGAGACTTCAAAATGGTTTCGAATATTTTGCAAAATTTGTAATTACAGATATTGGGCGGTAGTTATCTACTTTGAGTTTATTACCAGACTTGAAAACTGGCAAAATCACAGCACATTTGAATGGAGTAGGACATATTCCCCTACTGAATGACCAGTTTATTAGGTACGTCAATGGTATTGCCAGTTCTTCTGCTATCAGTTTAATAGTTTCAGCATTGATTAAAAAATATCCTATTTTTTAATCAATGGTTTCAGCTCTAAGAGTGTCAATTCCGGGAGATTTTTGATTTTTCAAGTTTTGAATAACTTGTAAGACTTCACATTCATCAGTTTTTTCTAAGAAAAAGGAATTCATGATTTTGGTTTTAGGTTTATTTTTTTTTGTAGTTTAGTTTTTCTAATATTTCATTCGCCAGAATTTCACCAACCCCACTAAAGTGTTCAACAAATTTGTTGGCAACTTTTTTTTGGTCAGTAATCATAGAGCCATCATTACATTGAATCTCCTCGATTGTAGTGTCGTTAGTTCCTTTACTTGTTATTTCATTTATATGTTTCCACAGTTTAGAGGATTCTCCTTCATTTTCTCCTATTTTGTTTCGATAAAAATCTATTTTGGCTTCTTCTATAATTTTTTTCAGTCTATTTTTGTATTGTTTATATTTGGTTTTATTTGTATCTGTTGGGTTCCTTTTCATTGTTCTATAAAGATTGTATTTTTCATGAGTGGACTTAAGTATACCATCAGTAATCCATGGATTCCTTTTTATGTCTTTTCTATCAACCTTTATTGTGTTTGTACTTTTCTCCACGATTTCATTGGTTCTTTGAATGAATATTTGAGTAGCTAGTTCAATATCATTTGTTGAGTATAAATCCAGCCAATTCTCTTCGCATATATTATGTTTTAGTTTTTTTGTGTCAATGAATTTTTCATATTTTGTAGTTTCTGATGATGTTTTTCCTGCTTCCGTTGAAGTGACTTGTAATGCAATAGAGAAGTGATCAGTTATATCAGTTTCTAAGATGAATGAATTGTATCTGAAGTTACTCGAGGTATCCTTTACGAAACAATGATCTATACAAGTACCAGAATTAATCCCTGTTAAAGAATTTATATGAGATATGAGCCCATGAGCACTGAGTGCATTCAAATAGTTATTTGTGATATCATCACTCCTCATTATATCAATATTGATATCTCCTATCAAAATGTGATTGCTAATATTGTTGTCTTCACAAGATTCTAGAAATTCTGATAAACTTTCAATGAAACTGTTAGTAGATGTAGATGGTGATCTGTGAATAGATGTTAAATGTATATTTTTATTGTGAAGTTTGACTCTCAGCTGTACAATTTCGATTCCATTCAATAGATGTAATAGAGATATAGACCCATATAATATGAATGGTTATAATCTCATCTACAATTATGGTAATGTGAATCAAAATTATGGAGTAATAATTTTTATAAAAAATAATCTATATTTTACTCATGAGTAATATCTCTAATTTGCCAAGTCTCAGATAGAACTATTATATCAAAAATATGTTTAGTTTCTTCTAATAATATTTTCATTTGATCCAAGTTTTTATTCACACTCCGTATATTGTTGTGAAGTATTTTTATATCTACCCTAGTATTGTCTAGTTTCGTAAGTTGTGAGACATCTTCAATTATTTTCGTTTCAACTGTTTCAATATGGAAATTTCTGAGATATTGATTCATTTTGAATTTTCAATAATATTAACCTATACTACAGTAGATCACAAAAAATATGAAATATTTATTAATTAGTATAACTCGCAATGTACAGTATTTTTGTCTTGCTGATATTGCTACTCACTTTGAATTCTTCAGGGTAGATCTCGTTTGGATTTCCTTTGCAGAATTTTTCCGTTCTCTGGTCTCCGGTCTTCTTTGCGTGAGACTGCTATCAATACGTCTATTGGTGGTGTTTGTATTCTTCACCTCTTTCGCCTCCTCTTCTATCTTCTTTTCAGCTTTTTCTGATTCGTTATCTTCTTTTTTAGTTCTCTCTGCAGACGGCCTTGATGGAGTTTCTGGAGCACAAACGACTTTCCTCAAAGATGGTGAGCTGGGATGATAAATACAACTAAATATATTCTCAATGTCAGTGGTTTTTCTAGAATACAAGAAAAATAACCAATACAATTATTGACTTGGAAGGAGCCAAGCCTTAAGCATCTTAGAATTATCGGAGCTACATGCTATATACATATATACCTGAACAACAAAGGAAGAAAATGGATAAAAAGGCCATGAGAGGTATTCTAATCGGCTATGATGGTGTAGATGGGTATCGCATACATAAAGTGTAAAAAAAAAATTAATCAGGTCACGTGATGTAACTCTCCAAGGGAACATTCTCCCAATCAACAGTAATTCCAAATTAGAAGCTGATCAACAGAAAAATGAAGAGACCCATGTGGAAAATGAAGATATAGCATATAATGATATTCAAACAGAAAAAATCTTGAAGGAGACAGAGTTTATAAGTCAAGACGAAGATAATGATGATGGTGGAGTATGAAAATTCAAAACCAAAAATAGATAAAACAAGAAATCCACGAAATAAAGTATTAATAAAACCTCCACAACGTTTTGAAGACTTTGTAATGACTCATTTAGCAAGTATAACTGAACCTTCAGAACCATCTTTATACAGAGAGGATAGAGACATCTTTGAGAAGGGAGAATGGCCAAATGAAACGCAGATAGAAATGTCATCTTTACAAAAAAACCGAACGTGGACTTTGGAAGAACTCTCGGAAGGATTTGAAGATGAATCTCGACGGCTCAATTGATAAGTATACAGCTCGACTAGTCATAAACGTTTGCTCGAGAAGAAGGCGTAGATTATGATCAAACATTTATTCCAGTTGCGAGATCTAGCACTATAAGACTTTTACTTAGTGTTGCAGAGAATGAAAAGTTAAGACTCACTCAGTTTGATGTTTCAACTGCTATTCTTTATGGAGAGCTAGATGAAACAATATACATGCGTCAACCTGAAGGATTCAATAAGTTAAAACAGGCGCCTAGGAGCTGGAATCAATGTTTTGTTAAATTTCTAAAGAAATATGGATTTATGAAGAGCGAAGCTGAGTCTTGTCTTTTCATAAAGCTTCATGAAGGCGAGAGGGTGCTGCCACATAGAGAGTCCCGTCAGTACTAAAATAATGAGAACCAGAATGAAAACGCCGTTAGCGGTAGTTGTAGATTCTTCTACATATATCAGCGCTGACATCCTAACCTGACAACTGCCGGACAACTGCAGACCAACGTTTTACGACGTGTATCGTGAGTGTCCAGTTTTTTTTTCAATTTATTTTGCTTATTTGTGTGTGTTGAGTATTCGTAGTTGGTTTTTATTGTTTATAGAGGGACTTTTACTTTTAGAAGTAATGTCGAGAATATGTATAGTGGAAGACTGTAATGTGAGGTGCACCCGGTAAGCTTTATCTATATAAAAAACAGGTTTCATTAAATGAAAAGTGACAGAAGGACCATGGACCATGAATGTCATTTTGCAATAAGAGTAAAATTACAGTAACTTTGAATATGTCGCCAAAAACTGGGAAATTACATAAAGCTTACAAATATCTGATTTTTGTTAGTGGTACTGAGGGACTCTCAAGGTGGCGCCACCCATACAAATAGAGGGCGCGACGAGTCAGTTTCCCATCCATAGGTATTTTTTCATCTATGGTTGCCGTGGTCAACACGGCATGGCCTTCTACCAGGTTCCCCCAGTAGTCCAGTCGGGTTGGCATTAAAGGTGGATGTAAGAGCAGTAGGCGAGATTTTTATGGAATCCTTCAAAAATATCATGGTTGATTATAATCAATTGCCTCCACAGGTTTTTAGGCTGTGCTAATTGCACAATAACAGTTTATAGCCAAAACAACCAAAAATGGGCCTGTTTTTCGATATGTTTTCGAATTTTACGTTTTCTTCCCTTCTCTTATCTTTATGCCTCCTCAGGCGTCGGATTCGAATTTTACTCGAAAAGTATTAAGTTTATAATACATATGTTTGGAAACAAAGTTATAGAGCGTGAAATTTGCTATAAAATTTCGTGGTTCAGAATGTGAAAATTCCCATCCCTGCAGCCACAGCGGATGAATAAGTAAGAAAAAATTGAAAAAACAGCTGTTTTTCATACGCAAAATACTACTGCAATCAATGAAGCAATGTAAATCCTCATTTGTCTCATAATACGTAATTTTTTCACGAACTGAAAACAACAAACGCGGTTTAGATATCTCATTTAATTGCTGAGAAATCTAGTTGTTAATAAGCATTAAGTAAAAGAAATAGACATTGTTAGAATAAAGACATATGCCACACAAAACTGTTTAAACTTACAATAATGCTTCCACACATACTAGAAGATTACAGCTATCATCTGCAATGATTTAATCAACAATTTTTTCGGCTTAACTGACCCAGACGTTAATTTAAAAAAGTGGTTAAAATTTCACCTTAGTAACAATCAAGATATCTGTGCGGTTTTCTATTTCAATTGGAATCTGAAAAAACCCACTCAAAGGACTTGGGAAAACACAACTTTTGGTTCAATTCGATCCATTTAATCCCGAGTTATTGAATCCCAGACTTGACGGTTCTCGGCAAACGATCAACAAGCTAACGAAAAAAAAATACCGATATGTGGGTACGATTCAACCTCTAGCCACATATTATAATCTGCTATACTCCGCTATACTCAGTCATGCCATCCCCTCGGAATCACAGTACCGAGAGTCTTTTCCGCGCACATTATCTCTTCTATTAGATTTAATTTTGGATAAGTTATGAAAGGTAGGTGTATTGAAACATATCTGGAAAGTATGCAGAAGTATCTGCATGACTGTATTTTTTTTCGTTATATTGTTGTTCGTTTGCCTGAAATCGTTGATCAAGTTTGGGATTCAATAACTCGGGATTAAATTGTCCGATTGAACGTTCAAAACGCCAAAAGTTGGGTTTTCCCAAGTCCTTCAGGTAGGTTTTTCCAGATTCCAATTGAAATGGAAAACCGCACAGATATCTTAATTGTTACTAAGGTAAAATTCAAACCACTTTCTCAAGTCAGTTAAACCGAAAAAATTGTTGATTAAATCATTGCAAATAATAGCTGTAACCTTCTAGTATGTGTGGAAGCATCATTGTGAGTTTAAATGATTTTGTGTGGCATATGTCTTTATTCTAACAATGTCTATTGCTTCTACTTCATGTTTATTAACAATTAGATTACTCGGCAACTGAATAAGATATCGAAACAGAATTCATTGCATGCAGTTCGTGAAAAATAACGTATTATGAGACAAATAATGATTTACAATGCTTCATGAATTGCATTAGCATTTTGCGTCTGAAAAACAGCTGCTTTTTC
Organism: Galerucella calmariensis; assembly: GCA_910591675.1. NCBI lineage: Eukaryota > Metazoa > Arthropoda > Insecta > Coleoptera > Chrysomelidae > Galerucella > Galerucella calmariensis. The sequence continues at coordinate 181,028 of CAJUYG010000085.1, read as the reverse complement.
AATTTTTTTTCACTTATTCATCCGCTGTGGCTGCAGGGATGGGGATTTTTACATTTTTAACCACGGAATATTATAGCAAATTTCACGCTCCATAACTTTGTATCCATACATATGCATTATAAACTTAATACTTCCCGAGTAAAATTCGAATCCGACGACTGAGAAGGCATAAGGATAAGAGAAAGAAAGAAAAAGTGAAATAAGAAAACATATCGAAAAACAGGCCCATGTTTGGTGGTTTGGGTATAAAGTGTTATTGTGCAATTAGCTCAGCCAAAAACCGGTGGGGGCAACGGATCATCATTAACCATGATATTTTTAAGGGATTCCATCAAAAATCTCGCCTACTGCTTTCACATCCATGTTTTGATAGTTTTTGTGCTAACCCGACTGGACTACAGTGTCTCAAGTGTTTCACGCCTTATAGCCCTTAAAAATCAGATATATTATTTAGTATCGTAACAAACACTGAGCAGTATTGTTTTCTATTGTTATACTAATGAATAATGATTGTTTTTCCATTATTCATTATTGGATAAAATGATTGAAAGTGTTATTTCGTTCAAGTATTTGATACCATTGGTATATATTGTCCCACTAAAAAATCCCATTGGGACAATATATCCCAGAATTAAATGTCCCACAAAAAAATAAATACAATTAAGATATATTTTCACACTCTTCCATTCAACCATTATCACCTGGAATATTATAATATATTTTATCTACAACTGTCATAATAACGGGTACGATTTGACACTATTTTTAGTGTCATTTTGACGTATATTACCGCACTAGTGCGATAATAAGAATCTGGAAAAATATCAATACAAGAATTGAATATTTAAAATAACACTGGAAGCTGCATTTTCAATTTCCGAAAGAAGATTGTCTTCGCTTGAGCTCATTTTTATGGATTTTTGTTCATTCAACTTGGACAATTTGATGTCATAACTGATCTATTTTATTTCCACAGCTTTGTTTGTCTTTGTTGTTATGGTCACAAAATATGATACACAGTACCTTATGTTTGCAGTCGATATTATTAAAAATACGTTGGATAGAATTTTATTCCTATTTTATATTGTAGGTACTTTTAATAATACTCAAGAACAGTTGTAGATAAAATTTTGTACCTAACACGTGGGACAGGAATTATTAACGCACTTATGTGAATAAACGACTTGACCTACGGCCTCGTCGTGCAAACTTCACATAAGTGCGTTAATAATGTCCATATCCCACTAATTACGTAAATAGCTATAATCAAGAGTTATAGAAAAGAAAGTGGGACGGAAGGGTTGAGCAATCTCCAATATTTTCTCCCTTCCTCGTACTCTATGAAATTAATATTTCAATTGTTTTTTATCAATGTGATCATGGTCTTCTGTATACTTTGGCAAGTTTATCTGAAGCCGTGAAAGAAATGCAGTCGAAATCATTTGATATTGCCACTTTCAACTATGAAAAAGCTAAGTATGTAGTGATAATGAGTAGAAAATAGAAAAGGGACTTTTTATTATTAACAATATTAAACAATATGATTGAACGTTAACTCTTTAATGTGCTTTTTTTCTCGGATTTTGTCCATTAACATTATTTTTCCAATTTATGAATATTAAAAGATGAACACTTCCAAATTTGCTATAGGCTTCCTCAAGCTCCGCCAGAGTTGTGCGAAAACCATAATGACCACACCCTCCGAACTAACATAATTAGTGATTTTTATCGAAGGGCCAGATCAGCTGACTTCGTATTGGCAGGCGCCAGCGTGTGTTCTTCTCTCTCACTTCGTCAATTGATTGATATTGATTTATCCAGTGGCGTTGGTATTGTCCGGGACATTTGTATTTTCAGTTTTACTTGGTAAAATAGGTACCTACCGTACGCCATTTGCACGTATATGTCAGATGGGCGCCATGTTTCCACGCCTCTTACCGATGCCCCATAGTTTTAGATAAACTTACCAAACTATACTTCATATGAAAGGAGAACCTGTTCTATACCTATTTTCTAATTTCGAGTTTAAATCCATGTGACTAGACTAGACTAGTCTTTTGGCGAAGATAACTGCAAATGTTCAATATTGCCTAACGATAGAGTTATAATCTAAAATACCATTTAATATTTGCTATAAAGTGTATTTCCTAACAGGAAATAGCCGGTTCACTGCTTGCTTGAAAAGCGATTTTTTCTACAATCACATTGAAAATAGGCTTCTTCGCTTGCCATTGACAACGAAAAGTTAACGTTTCTTGAGGAGAGTAACTTTACGCTCGCCGAGCGTAAAAAATGGCAAAACGCTCGTTGCCCATAACAACCGATACTACAAACACAGTTGTATTGACAGTGACAGATATAAAAGTTTGAAACATATTTGAATTGACATATTTGAACTGACAGATTTTGAAAGTTTTTATGAATTCTACTTTATATTTGTTTTTAATAGTTACAATTAAGTTATTGCAGAAAAAATGTTGCATGTCTTACAAGCAAAAACGTGACATTATTGCTTTCGAGTAATTACTCTCAAGCAATAATGTATTACTTTCCGCTCTTGATACATAAATAACTATTTCAATCACATGGAATCACTAAACCATCACAATTTTTTTAATAATAGAAAAAATATAAGAAATACAGTATAGTTTCATATTGCTAGTTCAATAATATTGTTACCTACATCCTTCACCAATTTCTCACTAGAATATAATAATAATAATAATATTAATAATAATAATAATAATACATTTATTATCCACATTAGGTATATAACAGAAACACAATATAGTGTAGGATGAACATTACAAATAATTTGTGTTCCGTAGATGAATATATAAATATGAAAAAATTCACTGTCTGACCCGACTGGTCTTGGCTACATGTTTAACTTTTAATTCACACGTTCTGTGTGAATGTATTGTTCAAGAGAGAAAATATACATATGAGGAAACAATGTGACCTTTTTAGTGCATGAAATACATATCATTTACACTCCATAAACTGTGTATACTCCTAATGAACTAGTTTAAAAGTGTAATATTATATAATTCAGACCATTGAAATAATAAACATTTCCGCCAGAAGAGCCTTTCTCTATCTTCAAGATATAACATACAATGCAACGCGGTTCATATGTATGGAATGAATTCAATTTTAGCGTTATTATGTACTGTGTGAGAAAAACCTGAGACAGGTCGATTTCCATTCTTGAATTGACAATTTACAGTATAAAAAATTATCCTCCTCCAGCACCCTCTTGGAATTATAAGCACCACCTCGAAAATTTTTAATAAGAAAGGGGGTCTTGTGGCACCTTTTTGGAAAGGAATTTTAGTCCTCTCTTCAGCAATATGAAGTTTTTTTTTCAAATTCGGTGCAATTATAACTAAGAAAACTAGTTCTTAAGATGTTAAATTTTTATAATGTCTTTATCACAATATACTTTATGTAGAATAAAAATAAGAATGTCGCATAATATTTAGAACGTATCTTCCAATGTACTTTACAATTCAATTGAATGGTTAAAATGACCACCATTCACTTGACAATAACCGAGGCGATTTTAGAATTCTCGTACAACATTTTGTATCACCTCAGGGGTTAGTTTGTTAATTTCTTCCGTTATCCTAACTATTAAATCAACAATATTGCCTGGTATATTAATATATACTTTAAAAGTAATGAGGTATTCTCGTATCAGTTCGGCTAAACATCAGGAAAAAACCTTTTAAAATACTAAAATATTAATCAAAAAGCCAAATAAACCATTGATATGAATCTAGGAGGCTGCTGTCAATTGGGTATTTAAAGTTACTAAAAGACGTCAGTATAATATTTGTGCGGGTACCTATCAAATTTATTTTATGTCATACTAGTTCATTCTGGTGTTTTTATTGCTCAGTTACCAAACTATCTAATGTCGTACTCTATGCCCATGCGGGCATAAAGAGAAATAATTTTTTGTTAAACTTATTTAATAACCATGTCGTAAGCTTCTTAAGACTTTTTTTGGCAACAGATTTACAATTCCTTTCTTTGCTTTTTCAATAATTTCGTCAGGAATTCCAAAATCTTCGTACATTTTGACTTATAACTTTGATACATATAAAATTTATTGTGATATTAGGACATTTACGTTTGTCAACATTCACCTATTAATTCAAACCGGATTTTTTGAAACACTGATTTGTATTCAGATGGGATTGCAATAACGAACTAGTATGACATAAAAGTTTGTATGTACCGCAGGCATAAACAGATGTGTGTACCCTCAGGCGACTTACAAACCCTCGGGCCAGAGGCCCTCAGCTTCGTAAGACGTCGCCCTCAGGGTATAAACATCTATTTATACCCTTGGTGTGTTTTTATTGTTTAGTTACCAACTATCTAATGTAGTACTTTATGCCCGTGCGGGCATAGTATCCAAGCAACACAGTTTCATTAAAATCTTTTACGTAGTTTTCTTGGATCCAATTTAATAATTTTCTGTATTCCATGTCGTAAGATTCTTTAGACTTTTTTGGCAACAGATTTTCAGTTGATTTCTTTGCTTTTTCAATAATTTTGTCTGGAATTCCAGAATCTTCGTTCATTTTGACTTCTAACTTTGACACATTTAAAAACTTATTATGATTTTATGACATTTACATTTGTCAACACCTAGTAACGATAGTGTATACTATAAAAAATGGCAATGTTATTAATTCAAACCGGATTTTTCAAAATACTGATTTGTATTGAGATTGGATTGCAATAACGAACTAGTATAACATAAAAGTTTGTATGTACCGCGGGCATAAACAGATGTGTATAACCTCGGGTTCGTAAGACGTCGCCCTCGGCATAAACATCTATTCATACCATTGGTACATGAATAACTATTATGGCTTTTTTGTTCATTATTCAAATAATGGACATTTTATTTATGATTGGTGTTGGTAATAAAACAAGAACTGGAAAGGAGGTTTGTGGAATTTTTAATGATAAATAACCTGGTCAACACGTTTCGTAGTCCACAGTTAGCAAAATTGGAAAAAAGTTTCGTGAAATTGAACATGTAGCAAATATTGAAAAACTAGGTAAAAATGTTCAATTTGCTGATGGAAAAAAGTAAGATGTACTTCTAGAGACTGAGGAAAATCCGCATAACTCGAGAGCTTGCCGCCGACAATAATGTTAGTACATCATCTATTTTTAGAGTTTTGTATAAAAAAATACCACCCTTACAAAGTTCAGTTAGTTCAGGAGTTAAATGAAAATGATCCTGATAGAAGGTAAGAATTCTGTGGATTGATGAGGGACAGAATGAACGCAGATCATAAACAAAATAGTTTTTTCTGATGAAGCGACGTTTCATTCAAACGGAACGTTCAACAAACAGAGCGGTACAAATTGGAACAGAGAAAATCCTCACTGGATGTGAGGCTCACAGTCAATATCCTGAAATAGTGAACGTTTGGGCTGGTATCATTGACAAAAAAATTATTGGCTCCTATTTTTTTGAGGGTACAGTTAATGGTGTGGTTTATCTGGATTTTTTGAATCCCTTTTTAATGCCTACATTACAAAGACTTTTTCCTTATGTACATCATCCAAATGAGATAGATCGATCTATTTACTAGCAACAAGATAGATCTTCTCTGCATTTTGCAAGTACAGTTAGGAATTATTCAAACGAGTTTTTCCCCGATAGGTGGATTATGAGACGTGGAACCATCGGATGGCCGGCTAGATCCCCCAATTTGACTCCCCTTTATTACTTCTTATAGGGTTATTCAAATATTTTAATAGACCAGACAATATTGCTAATTCAAAAGTTAGGATAACGGAAGAAATTAACAGAATAACTCCTGAGGTAATATCTAAACTTCCTATACTCCCTGTGGTTAATGGACACCGTCCGAGACCATCTCTCTCTCACACACACACACAACTCCTGAGGTCATACAAAATGTTGTGAGAGAATTTCAAAATCGACTCGATTATCGTCAAGAAGTGATTGGTGGTCATTTTGAACATTTGATTTAATTCCAGAGTACATTGAAAAATACATTCTAAATTCTAAAGTTTTGTGATAAATCAAAACTCCACATCTTAAAAATTAATTTCCTCAGTTATGATTACACCGAATTTAAAAAAGCTTCATATTGCTAAATAGAGGACTAAAATGGATGATTTGCCGCTCATTTTAAATAGACAAAATCTGCCTGTATCATATACTACTACAAAGGTAAACTCAAATCCATATTTCCCCCAGTAAATTTACTGCGATTTGTGCAGATTCTGTATATATGTTTGACTATTCATGAGATTGATAATGATAATTCCAGCGGTGCAGCTACAACAATTGTCCTAATGTTTTAACAAACCATCGGAAAAGAGAATTTCAAGTTTTTTTATCAGCATTGTCCGATAGAAAATAGATCCGTACTACGAAACACTCCAATTTTTGAGAATCCAACCCTTCCATCGATTGACTAAATATCCAAACAAACAGAACAAATCTAAACAAAACAAAGCAGTATAAACAGCTCTTGCGAATCATCAATTACCAGCCATTCCACCTTTTTTTGGGCCGAGATGGGAAACTGATGTTCGACTGGGTCCTTAACCAGTACTCACACAGTGTTGGACTTATTCCCACGTGAATGCCTACACCGAGAAAAAGATTTATTTGTGACTATTCAAATCTTATTATGTCAAATAAATATGATTTCCCATATGGCCTAAGTAATATTCAATTTGTCGTTAGGAAAGGATCTGTTTCAAGTTCGGGAAGTAATACTACCTATGAATAAAACCATATTCATTGTCATTAATAAAATGAATTATCTATCGAAAATTATATTTATTCTTGTGAAAATGTATCATGTTTGTCTCGAACATTATTTATTAAGAAACAATGACAAAAATACTTATTTTTACAGGCTTACTATATTGTTTTATCATGAGATACATTATTCTATGGCAGAATGACATTTCTTTATCATAAAAAAGTGTATTGTCTTGGTAAAATATATCTCTTCACCATAAAAAATATATTGTTTGGGTTAACGATATGTTTTCTATTTGTAAAAAATGTATCGTCCCAGCAAATTATAATTATTTGCTGGAAACGAATTTTTCTCAAGAAAGCTATCAATTTTTACTAAAATTAAACATATAACCGAACCATAATTTTGATAAACAATATATTGCGTCGATGGTTAGTCTTGACACGGATTAAAATGACAGTATTTTTATGACAAACATGTTTAAATCTAATGAACATTAATTGTCTTCTCTATTTATGCATGAAACTGTTTAGTAGGAATGCAGGATAGGAATAAAAGACTTGTTGCTGAATATTTTGATCTATTAAAATGAAAACTATACATTCTTAAAATAGGAACCATACATTTATAAAATGGAAAGCATACATTTTTAATATTGAACATACCTACATACCAACAATGGTATCCACAAGATAGCCTTTGTCTAACCGTAAGTGTGTTCATTAATGCTTTTGCCATGCATAGTAGTTTTTTTGGAGTACCTAGATCTGACAGGTTTAATTGAGAAATGTGTATGTTTGCAGTACATTTCGCTTGCTTGCTACTTCAATCCACTTGAATATAACCTAACATTTATTTTCTTACTCCTACTCTCCCCTTCAAAGAGATTTAACAATTTTTGGAATCGCCATGCATGTGTTTAACAATTCATTCATTTCTATATTATAAGACCCATTTTTGACCAGAGTACTTTAATCACAAACTTTACAATAATCAGTAAAATTGCACAAACTCATCTAATTTCACATAATATATCCTTTATCTATGAATTTCACTGACTCACTCCAAACCAACGACCGGTACGATTCTGAATAATAGGGCAGGGTGGGGTGACAGTTATTTATATCAATTGCCACATAATTTGTGGGCTAATGTGATTTCTTGTGAAGAAATATGAGATTTGGAGTAAAGAAGTTTTTTTTGTAACAATAAATGTACAAATATACTCAAATACTTATTTTTTTTGGTATGAAGTAGATGTTATTTGAGGCTAATTATCTATAGGCTTATTTAAAAAATGTAAATCTCTGTCAAAACTTTCAAATTATTTACTATGAAAATTTAATTTGTTGTTCTAAAGTGATGAAATATTATTTAAGATGTTAGGTTTTTTTCTGGGTAATGAAAACAATTTTTACCCAAATAGCATCGTTATATTTTATGACAAAATATTATATAGTGCTTCGTGAACTTTTATGGTTTCTGAAAAACAAGTGTAAAAAGGTGTACATGAAGAAGAACAAATTTCTTCACATTAAAGAAATTACACTCGAATATTTTTTTATATCAAAATTTCCCAATCTTTTAGCGTTAATATGGCTTCGTAATATTGAATAAGCAATGTTAGTATTAAACAAAGGGGGGTCAAACAAATCAGTTTATTTGTCTATAAATAACTCTTTTCTCGGTGTACCAACCAAACCCACCTCAAACTCGCTATTACTCCCGCCGTGGAATCACCACACTAGCATACTTTAAGAAGGGCGGCGGTCCCTCACCACTCCCCATCATCTTCTCCTTTTTATCAGTCTTTCCTCCCACATGCCATGTCGAGTCCTTCTCTTTCCCTTATCATGCTCTCTACCACGCCTCCTCGTCCCTCAACATAATCTCCACCATATTTTCCCAATACACCGCCTCTCCCAGTTTATTTTCCAACTTCTTCAAAACTTCCTCGTTCTTCCAACATCTAAACATATGTCCCACATTATCCTCCACTTCACATCTCTTGCACACTCCAGTTTCTTTTTCCCCAATCTTGTGAAGGTAGCCCACTCTTGACCCACGCCCTGTGAGCACCTGCGTCAAAAAGTAGTTCCCCCTCTCCCGAATTTCCGTTCCACCCAATTTCTCCTGCTCTCAATCACTCCTTTTAGCGCGCCCTCATACTCATTCCACCTTCTCTCCATTTCCTTATCCATCCATTCCTGTGCTTCCTCTCTGGTCGCACTCCCTCGCACCGCTTCTGCCAGTCCACCAACTGTCCTGTACGCCTGCATTACCCTCAGGAGTATCCCTCTCTGCACCCGCAGGAGTGGTCTAATCCTCGTATTCACCCCTGCCTTCTCACCCTACGCTTCCCCGCTTTACAGCATACTCTGCTCTAGAGTCCTACCAATTACCCTCCTCTTCCACTCTCCCGATCCTCTCACATTACCCATTAATCTTCCCAGTCATGCTGCCCTCACTTTTGCCTCCTGTGCTGCCTTCAACATATGGGTTTTGAAAGATAATAAGTAAGTAGCCCCACCGTCTTATCCTCAGCCACTTCCAGTCCACACAGCTCTATCTACTCCACAATCTTCCTACACATCCTCTTCGCCTTTCTCTCCACCTCTCCCTTCGCCGTACATACCAGACAGACATCGTCCGCTTACACTGGGGCACTCCAATCTCCGTCCAATACCTTCTCCCTCTAGTATCAACTATGGCATGCCCCGTCAGATAGTCCTCTACTAGATTAACTAGCCCTTTCCCTACTCCAAGCTTCATCAACGCGTTCAACACCGCTCGTTTACTGACACTGTTGAACACGCTCTCCACGTTGAAGAACACGAGCAGGGCCAATTTCTTACTCCTACAGCTACCCTGTCTATCCCTTTCCACCAAGTCCACCACCCTACCCAGCGCTGAGATGCATGATTTCCCTTCTACAAATACATGTTGGTTTTCCTTGAAACCCCCATTCCTACCAACTCCTCGATTCTAGCCTTTATCATCCCCTTCATCAATTTACCCAAACCACACAGCAGGCTGATGAGCCTGTAGTCCCCCGCCCGCTTCTCATCCCTACCCGTCTTCTTCAGAAGGATTACCCTGGCCACCATTCCGGAAAATCTTCTTTCCTCATTATCCTGTTGAATAGATCCAAAAAGTACTCCCCATTTTCATCCAACAGCCACTTCACCATATCACCTCTCATGCCATCTATCCCTGGGGCTTTCCTTACTTAAACATATTTCCCCTCCTTCTCTACTTCCCCTCATCCCTCTCATTTTCCCAATTTCCCCAGTATTCTGGGCTTCCCGAATCCTGCCCTCCACTTCTCCTCCTACCCCTGTGAACAAATACTCTGTAATCTCTTTCTCCCAATCTTCCTCTAGCACCACGTTCGAATTTCTACTCATTCTTTCCACCGCTATCTCATACGCCTTTCCCCATGGGTTGTTTTCCATCTCCCCCAGTAATTCTTCCCACTTGCTTCTTTTCCCCCTCTTCACCCTGCGCTCCAGTTCCTTCTTTTTCTCCTTATATCCACCTTCTCCCTCCATCTCTACTTTTCCCCCCAACAGTCGTCTCCGTTCCTTCTCACACTCCCTACACAGACTCTCTATTTCCATTCCACCAGTAATTAGCCCTCCACTTCCGCCCATTACCTCTCTCTCCTTCTCTCCTGCAGCCCTGTATCACATCATACAGTTTCTCTACATCATGCCCAAGTCCCCTTCCTATCTCCCCCTTAATTTCTTCCTCATTCTTTCTGCCTCGGCCTTTGTCCACTTCCATCCCCACTCTTACACATAAAAAGTATTGTGCTGTGGATATTGTGAAAAATGGATATACTTCACTGTTATATACAATTTATATTTCCCAAAACACCAAGTAGGTATACAGTTCTAAATATCGCAATTTTTCATGTAGAATTACTTATTTTCATGAAACTAGCAATGAAAACATAATGTTCCACAGGGTACACACTATTTATCTATTCGTACTATTTTATAAGTAAAATTCCCAGATACACGCTCATGATTCCGTTGTCTATAATCCAAAATCCAACCACAGGTTAATAATTGAATACCAAAGTTTACATATTCCACGGTTATGTATTTCTTATATAATAGCGCTGAAGTCAGATAAACTGGTCAAATTTAATGTGTATCAGATAGATATGTGTCAGGTATTCGAATCGTTTTCTCCTAATTAGGTATGTACCCAATGTAACGTGAGTGAAGAGCATTTACTAATAATATCGAAACATGAAAACATAGATTGGGTCAGCAGATATACCATATTGGCTATCCTTATTTGAAGTGAAAACCAGAATATACTAAGATAGGTAGAAGATAAGGGGCTTCAATTTTATCCAGCTTGTCAAAAATTACGAATTTGTATACTGCACGTCCTTTTATTTCTATTATTTGCACATGTACATTTCATTATTTGAGACTGTTCTAAAACAACAGCTGTAAATGAAGATGGTGGAGTTATTTCTCAAAAATTAGAAAAAATGGATAATACCGTTCTAAATTAAACGATATAATAGTTTCAATACACAAACGACAATTTTAAATAAATACGGGAATCAATTTGACTAGGACCAAAGTAGATCTTATAAAGTGAAGTTCGATAGATTGAGATAGACGGTTGGTGAACTTCGATAGATTGAGATAGACGGTTGTGAGGATCTCTCAGGTTTCATCCAATGTTCACAGACTCCCATACAGCCAAGATCAAACCATGTTTTTAGTTTTTTCCAAACGAATATATGCCGCTAAATAACAAGATACTTTAACTAGGTACAGGTACAATGTGTTATACACTTTGGGTTGAGTTGCTGCCTATAATGTTATAAACTTTGGTAGCATTAATAACCTTCAGCCTTTTGTATCTTTAGATTGATGGAATCATTTCATGACATTATATTATTGTGTTTTGAGGGTAAGTACTTCTACAAATTTTTGAATTTAATATTGTCATGGTAACTTATGCGACATTTCCCAAAGACAATAAGTGTCATTTATATGACTTGGATTATAAGCACTTATACTTGAGCACATTATTTGAAATAATGTTCAATCTCGAATAAAGTTCATGCACGTTTGAAGGAAAGATAGTATCATAAGATACTTTATCTACAACTGCCATGTAACGGATGCGATTTGACACTATTTTCAGTGTCATAATGATGTATATAACCGCACTAGTGCGTTTTTGAATACATTACCGCACTAGTGCGATAATAGGAATCTAGAAACATATTAATACCATCATTAAATATTCAAAATAACACTGGAAGCTGCATTTTCAATTTCCGAAAGGAGATTGTCTTCGCTTGAACTCATTCAACTTTGAAAATTTGATGACATAACTAATTTATTGTATTTCCACAGCCTTGTTTGTCTTTGTTGCTATGGTCACAAAATATGATACATAGTACCTTATATTTGCTGTCAATATTATTAAAAATACGTTGGATTGGAATTTTTTCCAATTTTATAATATAGGTACTGTTAATAATACTAATAAACAGTTGTAGATAAAATTTTGTACGTAACACGTGTGATAGGAATTATTAACGAATTATCTACGACCACCTTTAAAATTAGTCATTAACGAACCAAAAAAAATGTGTGAAAATATACATTATACATACGTTGAAAATGTACAACGCTTTTTATATGAACTTTCATTATAACACCCAAAAGCGTGCGTGAATGACCAATGCTTTTTAAATGGGGTTTTCATTTTAACACTCCTTTTTAGCTACGTAATGATCGAGTTGCCTTGAATTTAGTCGTTAGTTGTATAAGCTTTTGTGCTGTCAGTCAATTTGACAGAAGTGTCAGACATAGTGAATAGTTATTTTTCTACGACCGTGCGTTTCAACCCACTTTCCCGCACTAGTGCGGGAAATTGAAATTATTATAAATTTGACCTTATTAGATAGTTTTTTACTTCGGAAGTCAAACTGTTGTTACAATTAGGTGAATAAATATTCACGAAATAGTCCATCAAATAAAATCTACATCTTTTCTAGCTTTTTGTTGCATTATTAATTTTTTTTTAAATTTAAAATAATGAAGATATTTTGTTATAACCCTGTACATTCTCTAAAATAGTGTCAGAAATCAACTATCAAACCACCCGGGTTTGATGTGAGAAAAATATATTAAATAAAATTATTTTATCTTAAAATGACTTAAAACCGTTGCCGTCACCTTCATCGTCATCTTTATGTGACCTGTAACCGATGCCATCGACGTCATCTACTCACCACCCACTAAACATGATACATAACAAAAATATTTTCCAGAGATAACTTTTGCAATATTTGTAAAATTACATTGCTTTAATGTTGTCATGAAGTTTCCAACACAATATTTTTCAGTTACATATAAGTTACATCAAAATAGCATAACCAATAATATTCATTAAATGATATATAAAATGTTAATTTTATGTTGCCCAGATATGTCTCATACATAGTGGTTATGTTATATACCCGAAGTTTATATTCAATCAACCTAAAACATTACCCACATGTGTACAAGAAGTTTGGAATTAATATTATCTTAAAAGGTTCCTTAAATGTATTTTTAGCCACCACATACTCCATTCCAACATAACAACATATAATGAATGTTGGCAAAAACTCCACATCTACCTAAATTAGAATAATTATAACTACATTCAGACAATATTAAACTTGTACATTTGATATATTTTTTAAAGTTCGCGGGTCATATTAGTTCATTTTCTTAACACAGAGCATACGTAAACAGTTATCCGCTCATCGTTCTATCCTCGAGTCTCAGGGAGTGCATAGAAGAGTGAACAGGAAATATATTATTGAACTGTGATAATATGAGATGGGAAATCAGGTGGTAGTTTGTGAAATGAACATTCGCTACGAAATTGAACGTATTGAGTTTGTTGAGTGTTGAGTTGAGGTTAATTGTATTGTCGTACTAGTCTTGCTTCCTAACATTAAGCCCTGTTACTTCCATCTTTTTACAATATATACACCATAAATACGTTTGAACTTAAGTATTAAGCTTATTATCGAATTATTATGAGTGAAAAGTGTAGTGAGTAAAAAACAACTGGAAGATGACTTACCAAAAACCAACAAAATTGCTGCTGCTCAATTTGTAAGTACTTTGATCCTTCTCTCTAAATAAATGCATCTCCCGTTAAATAATGCATCTCTTATACAGATTGCAAAATTTATGAAAAATCATCACTGGAATTTTTTCACTTTTTTATGGTTTTCTTGAATTTACCAGGAGTGAGTGAAGATATTGTTTGTATGTATATAGAAATTAAACTTCTCTTTTTTATGAAAAAAATTTGCCGTAGTCAAAATGACTATAATTTCAGTTTGTTCGTGTTTTGGGATTTTCGTTTATATGTAGGTTAGGTTAGGTTATTCTAGAGGAACAAACTGGAACTGGTCGGAGAATCCGACTATGAAAATTTGATAAAGGCGGTGTCTCCAGCAGATTATAGAGGATAAGCTTGCCCAGTATTGTGCTCACCACCAATTTATTTTTCGACCTCTCTCTCTCTCTCTCTCTTTCTCATATATATATATTTTTTCCAGAATCTGTAAAAGAAGTGTATCGCTCAACTACTGATAAACAGTTAGAACTGATTGTAAAATGGAGTGGATGAGATTCGCAAAACAAAGACTGGAAAGAAAAGAGTTGTAATAGAGATATGATATTTTTCATAGAATATATTTCTTTCATTGTTCAACACTATATTTTTATGTCTCTTCATAATTATAATCTTTGAAGAATAGTTTTTGTTTTCTTTGTTTGGATCATTTTATATTTTTATTTATGGAGAATATTTAAGTTATATTATATATTTTTTGCAGATGAAGTTTTTTATTTAATATCCCAGTAGCATTTCAATTTTGGACATCTATCATTCTACTTATTCGATAATTTTTCATTTGGGGCAGAGGGTGAGAAGCTCATGGTATACCTTCTCTTCCTATATTCACTGAAAAACGATTGAAGTTTTAGAATTCTATGAATATGGAAAAAGATAATGTATATACCATGCTGCTCCACCCTGCATACCGCAAAGTAAAATAAAATTATAAAGGGGTACCGATATGTAACATTATACGAATGCAGTTGAATGAATGTTTTGAAGATACATTAAATAAAAGTAATAAAATTACATTGACGTTACATTAAATATGACACATTTATGTAATGTTTATCATTATACATTACATTGTAATATTTATAAGAGGCACAAAATGCTATATATGCAACGTATCTGTGATATCAGGCATATCTCTGAATAACATCACAAAGTCACAATGTGACATAACATTAATGTTTGAGTTATGTTTTTATGTTTAGTGGGCAGTTAACACCAAATAACTCCTCTGGACCGGCAATTTTAAGTAATTCACAGAATTCAACAAATTGTGTTTTTAATATCAATATTTATTATAATTAATAGTTTTTGGTTTTGTATATTATTATGCATGTTGAAATGAAATAACTTTTGAAAAATGGTTTACTTTTTTGTATATACGGTCGTATAAAAAATAATGTTCCTAACTCATGCGTAAAGTGTCTTTCCCGCCCTACGAATCTAAAAACATATCAATACCATAATTAAATATTCAAAAATATACATTACGATAATTAAATATTTTTGAATATTCAATTATGATATTGATATGTTTTTAGATTCTTATTATCGCACTAGTGCGAGCTACAATAGACTCCGTCGACTCGAGTCGCAGTGGAGGGCCTTATAGACCCACTCACCACAAACCTAATTTAACTTATCGCACTAGTGCGGTAATGTATTCAAAAACGCACTAGTGCGGTAATATACGTCATTATGACACAGAAAATAGTGTCAAATCGTACCCGTTACATGAAAGTTGTAGATAATAGTATATTAAAGTATAAGTGGATATTAAGGTCTTCAGAACACGCGCGATCTTTCGAGAACGACGGCGAAGCCGGAGTGTTAAATAGAGCAAGTGTTTCAAAGACTAGTTATCCACGGATACTTTACGCTATTTTTTTATTGGTGCACTTTGAAATTATAAATCTGGTCTATAACTACTACAACAACAAGAAATGGAAATCATAAATGGAAATAAGAACTAAATGTCAAATGGTTGAATTCGTGATGTATATGATGTATACATTGCGTTGTCATGGAAATGTGGAAAACATAAAGAAATTTGTATTTTGATGGAAGTTCAACCTTATTGAGTTCTGTGAATGTCAATAGTATCAATTTAAATACCATTTCCTAAGATTTGAAAAATCGAAATATTAATATTTCAAACAATACCAACGGCACTTTCCATTTTAATTTATAAATTTCCACTCCTACTCCTGTAAGATCAATAATGAAAAAATTGTCATTTAGACATGATTGAGACCATAGATTTAGACTTGGTTCCTCGAGTTGTTGATGTTGCCACGGTAACTTTAAAACACGCGCGTTTCTTAAACTTCGACTTAAACACGCTGAGGCGTGCTTTAAATAAAAAAAGTATCTTATTTTCAGAGCACATTTTTTTATTTTTTTTTTCATGTGGTCTTAGATGAAGTTTTGTAGGACACTTGTGCGTGAAGTACTTTTGTGCACTCGTTGCGAAAAAGGCAATCGCTATGTTCGTGGCTTGCATTTTCGCAACTTGTGCGCAAAAGTATAACTTCACGCACTTGTATTATAAATAACTATTATTTGCTCACTCAGCACATGAAGTATCACCTATTATTCTCCCAATAACATATACTATTTTTCTATTAATATAAATGCCTCTTGGAATGAACTTCAAAATTACTCAACATTATTGATCTAGAATATATTTGACATAATGACAGGTTGACAATGAAAGTCAAGATGCAGGATTTCCTTACATAATCTAGAACTACAAAATAGAAAATGTATTCTTTTTGCTCGTACTCACACCTTGATGTATATATTTATATAGGATGAAAAATACAAATCACGTCTTCCATTAGTTAATAAAAATAAAATATTATTTGTAAATCTGACTAGTTTCTTAATTATAGTAGACCGTGTTTGTCATTTCCGGATACTTTTACCAATAAATTATTACAGTTATTATAAAAGTGATAGTAGATTATTAGATTTATAAATATTACGAAGGACATATCCTTTTGATAATATGCTGATTTCTAAATTATTTCACTTTACATGCACAAGGTGGTTCTTCGTTAAAATTAGAAACATTGAATCTTTTATACAAAGCTAAGAAAAATAAAGGAAACTATGGTCAACATCACTCTAAACTTGCAGTCGTTAAATCATAATATGGACAAATTATTATCAATTTTTACTTGACCTAACCCACCTATGAAGTGGAAAAAACATCAAGTGAAACACAAAGTAGCTCCTGAACCTACCTCGCTGTATTTGTGAAGGAGATGTATTTCGATATCCTTACTTGTATACAAGTGGGAATAATCAGACGAAAGCACTTTGGAGAGGAAATGATACAACAATTACAATCCCGCCCAGTCAAACTAGTAGAAGACACGAAGCTTATGGAATGGAGCACAATAATAATAAAATGGAAAATAGTATAAACATTCAGTCAAATGCATGTTGAGCACAATCCAAATGGAATGAAAGGACCTTGAATTAGAATTTGGAAGTCGATTCGCAAATATTGAGATTATAGTCGATATCCTCAGCAACCTGATTGTGTATGGAGTAATGAAGCTGCAAAGGTTTTTCGCAGTAATAAGGCTACTCTCCATATGGAGATGCTCAATTTCGAACAATATAAGTCTTAAGACACAAAAATACGAATGTTCCTTTCAAAACTTTTGGATCAAGTTTGTGAGTTTAAATGAATCCAAGGGAGCAAAAAAATTAGCTTCCAAACTCCTCACAATCTTTGATTCAACTTATATTTGTGGAACAGAGTTTTCTCAAAAAAAATTTGCTGGAGATAAATATATATCTCAACTTTTGTATGGTCACCACCATCAGTGGTTCGTTTTTATATTTGTGGTGAAAATTCTCCTCATGAACTTTCGTGTACAGTGAATAGGTAAAGCCGAGAAAAAGAGGAGATCTAACCATAGAATGAAGATTGTGTGGCATGGACATACTTTCCATCTGCACATCACTTCAGAATCCTAGAGCACAGCACCTGGAAGATTACTGGATAAAAGAGGAACATTTACCTAAGTTGAAGCCTGCAGACATCCTAAAATTTCTTCGGGATATAGAACTAAAGGAATTACTAGTTTCTGAGACTCTCCTCAGAAACTGAGTAGAAGTAAGGGGGCGCAATATATCTTTTGGGTCTCAGTGAATTTCACTCCAAAATACATACATACATTCGTGTACAGTGGGTAGTGTGGGGCTCGCAGCTCGCGTTGTTCTTCCCACCAAAAACACCACAAATACGGCCGTATCTCTGCTCAGGATGAGGGCCTACGGAAACTTATCAGTGGTTCCTAGATGTCTATATGCGGGTGGAAATTGTAGATACTTGGCAAATCTAGAAGCAAAGGCTTTTTTTAAGGTGTATCTGCATCCACATACATGCACTGTGAAGTATTGAACCATTGAAATTATTATTGTGTATGACTCAGACACCTGGTACATGAAATAATGATAGGTTGAACTTATGTTTTGAATGATGAAGTTCATTATATTTCAACAAAGAAAGAAAAGCAAAATTCTGTTTAAAAAATATTCCCATGAATGTAAAAATTATAATCATTTCAGCATACTTCACACAAATAAGTTCGAATTCTGTCACGGTATAACGTAATTGAATTATCTCATATCACGTAATGGAATGAAAACAAAGCACGGTCTTGCTTTTGTGATATACTAAGTAAGTGCCTCTCAGTAATTTCCTCAATGAATCATACAATACAGTTGGTTCGGTGGATCTTTTCCCATGCGTCATCATTCATATACAAACGCAATACATTAAGCAGCACGTAAGTCGTAGATTGATAGTTTAATTAGGATCTGGCTGAAATGATGGTGCACGTTATTTATTATTGAAGCTGGTAACATATTTTTCCCAAATTTGTTGATTACATTGTTCTAGTGCCTCTTTCCACATATTTATAACAAAGCTATCTGAACACCCATATATTCAGCTATATATTTATTGTAATATGACTTGCAATTTGCTCAAATTAATTCAATAGCGTTGAATTCACAATGATATAGTGGTAGTCCCAGCACTTCATGACCATGTTCTTGTAGTAACTCATCAATTTTATACACGTTTCCTTTCTTATTTATTTTTGCAATTTGTATCAGTTCAGGTTTTGTAAGTTTTGTATCAAACTTAATGTTGGTTGTTATCAACCATGTAACAATCTAATTTTTTGTCGAATTGGTAGGAGGCTGCTTTTCTAAAAGAGCACTATAATATGGAGCATTATCCATAACAATAAGAGATGGCTTTTCTAAGATGGGAATTAATTGAGTACTTATTCATTACATAAATATTCATTTGTCCATTTCTCCGTGGTTATCAGCTACTTCAGATTTGAAACAGAATAATAAACTTGCTCCAGAGACAAATTCTTTGGTAGAACCAGCATGGACAATTATGAAACATTTACCATCATAATCATCTCACCATCTGGTTTACGTAAACTTATAGTGCTGTTGTTTGATAACACTAGAAAAACCATATTAAAACTATTGACAGGAAACTAAGGAGGAACATTGTCATACATGAATTATTGTAAATACAAAACTGTGTTCTCTCGTGTCCAAAAATTGAAAGGCACCGCAAGTCCTACAGATACAGACTCGAGTCCAGATTCTGACGATTTTGACGAGGATGAAATCTTCGATGTAGTTCTCCTATTCAAATATCAAAATGACAATCTAAAAAAGAGCCCTGAAGGAAGAAATGTGAGAACAGGAAGTCAGGCAAAAAAAAATTAATAATAGTATAATCATTGAAATAGACAAAAATTTGCTCCAGTCAACCCGATTTCCACTTTCAAACAAATTGCAATTTTCGGATAACTCTAGCTAAGCTGATTCCAAAAATGTATAACATGTTAATTCTAATTGGTACAGGGTGGATAAAAATACAATAGTTTTGTCAGTGCCCATAAAGTAACGCGTAACATTCTTTATTAGTTAAATTAACAATATTATCGAAAATACTTACTGTCTAGTGGACAGAAGATGGAAGATATTATTAAAAAAAAGAACATAGTCGTCTAGTTTTCTGTGAAATGTCATTATTTGTTTAGTAATTTATTGATGTTCAGTCGGTAAGATTGAAAAGAAATTCCGAGAAACTGATACGGTTGCATTAGATGTTTTACTTAGTTTTGAAGAAGATGCGCACACTTCTGTGCGTAAAGTTAGTCGCGTTATTGGTGTTAGCAAAACAACGGTACAAAAACTATTGAAGCTTGAAAAATGGCATTCTTATGAAATCAAACTTGTGCAGGAATTAAACGAAGATGATCCCGATAGAAGAATCCAATTTCGCGAAAAAATTATGCATAAGTGTTACCGAGACCATCTCTGGATACAAAAACTTAATGATTTCTGATGAGGCCACTTCCACGTTAAATAGCGAGGTTAACCGTCAGATTTGTAGATAATAAAGAGTTTTCGAAACCGCTTAAAAAACACTCCGATTAACGCTATTTGACAACTTTGACATACGGTATGTCACTTAGCGTATACCGCTCCCGTACACCTCCGGTATCTTACGGACGGTAGACATAGCGGTTGCATTAACGAATAGGCCACGGAAAGACCAAAAATCTAACCTCAATTCAATGAGTGATGTCTGTATTCTGTATTTTGTTTCTGGTATCAGTTTTTTTCACTAAAATTTCAACAATCAACTTTGCGAATTGCGATAGCACATATTATTAATAATTATCATGCTATCAATTTGTCTTGAACAATCTGAAAAGAAGTAGGATCCGGTTCTCTGAGGAAAACAATCAGATTTGACTAACTGAAATTTTGGCAAACAACCCTTATGCAGATCCCTCAAAATGGGTCATAATTCACTCAAATTTCTGCAAAATTACTGTGAAAATTTTTTTTTTTAATTTTGAAACGCCTTTTACGAGCAGCAACAAATCAAATAATATTTTAACAAACAAAAACTTGTGCTACCGTCACCGTTGGGACGCAGGAGGTTCGAAAACTATATATTTATCTGTCAAAATAGTCGTGAGGTTAGAATTATGTTAACCGCTACCAGCTCAGTATATGTACGTTTTCGAAAACTCTCTACTGAGCAAAAGAAAACCTCCACTGGATGCGTGAGAATCATACACAATACCCACAAAAGGTGAATGTATGAGCTGGAATTGTATGAAATCGAATCATCGGACCCTACTTTATCGGAGATAATTTAAACGGGGCAACGTACCTTGAGTTTTTAAAGGGGTATCTCGTACCTACTTTACGTAATTTGTTTCCAAGCAGACGTAATCCTGGAGGTTTTGATGAAAGTTTATGGTTTCAACAGGATAGTGCGCCTCCACATTATGCTGTAGATGTTAGAAGTTACCTAGATGAAATTTTTCCGAACAGGTGGTTTGGTAGACGTGGACCTATTGAGTGGCCAGCAGGGTTACCAGATTTGAATCCTTTGGATTATTTTATAAATAAACAATATTTCTCAAGACACAATAAACAGCAGAGGCTGCAGTTGCATTTATAAAGTCATGTTGTATTTCATCATATTCCTCCCGCTCGTCAATAAGTATTTTTCATAATATTGTTAATTTAACTAATGAAGAATGTTACGCGTTACTTTATGAGCACACACAAAACTATTGTATTTTTGTCCACCCTGTAACAATTGGAATTAACACATGATACATTTTTGGAATTAGCTCAGCTAGAGTAATCCGAAAATTGAGACAAAATGGGGGTGTTCCATTTAAAAAAAAAATGACGGTGACATCATCACTCGAAAGTAATTCACCCTGTATATTAGATTATTGTTGAAAAATACGGTAAATTGAAATAAAAAATCTAAGTGTTTCAGTCTTACAATGGCCTGTTTAGCTAAAAATGAATTTGTATCAATCAAGTATCAAATCAGACATTTTTTTAGAATACTTTTCTCCCAACTTTCATTTGTGAATTTAAATTTTTTTCATAAAACTTAGATGAACCCTCTAACCATAGGCACTGTATTCTTCGTTGTACAGATTTCCATCAAATGTATATCAGGCTTAGTAAATATGAAGACTGCCTTTCATCTTAGAATTTCAACTACCTCAATCTGTTATCAAGTGAGCACTACATCCTAGAGTCTTTGTAGGTCTTTTCGAAGTTTTTCAGAAAACTTTGTGGTCTTTCTCTATAGATTATTCTAACAATTATTATTACAATAGCTTTTAGTCATGTTATCCGATTAGACTATTCTCTGCAATTCACTCTAGGTGAACACTTACGCTGACAAAGTCAAACCCTAAGAAGTCAGTACATACTTATATTTTTTAGACAAACTAAAGTGGTCCATATTCTTGGCGCGTAACATATTAAAAGCTGCAATAACTCTTCTATGCCTTAACTTCCCTCTTATTCTCAACCTGTATGGTTTATTTATCTCTCTTTATCTCTTGCTCAATAGGGGAAATAACAAATATTCTTAGTTTACCTTGATTACGCAGTAGTTGAAAAATATTTGTTAGATAAAATTGCACAAGTTGTAGAGAGGAAAGTGAATGTCAGTTGACGTCATTTAAGACTTCACGAATTTTACCACCATCTAGTATCTACTTTTAGATATCGGTAGGTTTTTCATGAACCAATTGGAAGGATTTGTTTATACGGTATAACTATCTTTAAATTTATTTGTCAAAATTTATATATTACCTTTTTATAAAATGATTTCTTTCTTAACCCTACATAGGATACGTACTTACATATTATCCAAAAAATTGTCTTCCCAATTGATTTATTTAGATTCAACCAATGTCGTCAACATTTGAGTTAAATGTAGATTATTTTTCTAATCGTAAATTAGAACATAGGTTGGAATTTAGAAGCAAATACTGTTGACAGCGAAGGTTTTTCGCCAATAAAAGTTTTGGTGTGTGTTCAGTTGTTGGGATGTCTCTATTATCGCATTTTTACCATTCCTTTCAAGGGGTATATGTATTAATGTGATTTTAGCTTTCAGCATTATCTCTAGTCCAGAATTATGCTCTCAGATCTTCTGGACGCTATACTGGTGAGGTGCAAATACCCCATGAAAAGCCATGTCATTGCCATGTCAGGACTAAAAAGATACCAAAATTCCATCAATTTTGACTGGGACTGGATTTGTACTCAAAAAGTTCCATTTTTTTATCACTCGAGACTTCAAATTAATCATTCATGCAGCAAAACAACCTGAGCAGCTAAACAGTTAGATCAGGACACAAATGCCTTAAATACAAGGTAAGTGAAGCAAGTCATTTTATATATGAGAACAGACTGGTCACCAAACTCATTTCGTTTTCCAGTAAAAGATTCATGAGACTTAACAAATACAGGACTTATACTCTAGGATAAGCATATTAACTGACAATTGACAGTTCTTGCGGCTTCAAATAGTTACAAGGCTACATCGAGACTGGTGGAGAAATGCCAGAAATAACTAAATAAAATGTCAGACCACATAAAAATGTTGCTTAGGCTAATGGAACCGTAAGGATCCGCAGTCAATATCACAACCTCACACACACATAAAAATGAGAATTATGTTGGTACTGGGCTGGGTCATAACGTTATTTCTGGAAATAAACAGGTTGATAAACTCGCGAGAAGGGGTTAAGCAGCGACATATGTTGGACCAGAGCCAGCTCTTTGTACTCCAAATAAAGTGGTTCGAGAACTGATACAGAAATGGGTACACTTCAGTGGAGAAACAGTCCAAGACAGGTACACAATAAGACCCTCATAGATGCATGCGCTCACCACCTAAGACATATAGCACACATCCAGTGGACCTAGGATGTTTACTTATTAGCCTTGGTTCACTTATCTCATGATGTTGAAGTTTAATTATTTTTATGTAGCATATCTGGCTTGAGGCAAAATGCTTTCGGCCAACTCAACTTGTTTTAAAATCATGTGTCAATGCCATACTAAAAATAAATGTCAGAGAATATAATTTCATAAGATTCTTTTATTCTGTCTGGTCTGTCCTATTGAATAGAAGAATTAGTCAGTAATTAACATTTAATATTCTGTTGGTATTGGTATTGCTTATACCAGGAAAGGTATGTCATGTATTTTATAAAGTATTTTAGGTGCCCGGAGAATTATTCTCGATACTTTGATTTAGGCGCCTTTCATACTTCTTCAATTTTGTATATATTTATGTTTAACGTTGTAATACATATTACATCTGATTGAATCATCAGTTCTGTTCACTCACTTGCATCCACCCCACAAGATAAAATTACAACAGGTAATGGACCCAGGAAGAGTTTAGTAACCAGAAGTTCCAAAGTTTCGAGGTCAGGAAAAATTATTTTTCGCAATTGTCAGTTGAAGACAGTTTGGTCAGTCGTCAGGTATACTTTGAAATTTTAATAACAAGACGGTATTTTATTGAAAAGTTTTCTGTTCAAATACGTAGGTGATTTTAGTTTATTTTGTATTTTCTGTATTAATAATAATAATAATAATGTTTATTCATGAAAAATAGAATAACAATACATAATTCAAAGAAAATAAACATAATCTACACGGAAGCTGTTTTGAACAGCTTGTACGTGGTAAAATACATATAATTAACTTCAAATAAAATTACTTACCTACAATACAACGATATAAAATACAATAATTCCAAAACACAAATAAAAGAAGTAAAACAAACAAATATTTAAAAAGGACATATGATTCAGAACATAAAAAATGAACAAAGGCAAGAAACGTGGATCCATTTTTTTACACTTGAAAACAATTCACATTGTGATCTTTGAAATCCTTGCAATCATTGGGGAAGGGTGTCATAAATGGGAGCGGTCGTAAACGTGAATAAATACACAAAATAATCAAAACAACATCAAAACAACATCCGGGCTGACAATACGCTATTATTAACGATGAAATTAAATTCTTCCCTGCCTTTCTGGAAAATACAATTTTTAAGATGTTTCTTAAATGCAGTATAAGATGGTACATTTCTTATTTCTTCAGGTACTAAAATGTACATTCTTGGCGCAAGATAGTTACACGATCGTTGACCTATAGATTTTTCACTCCGAAGAAAATAAATGTGCCCTACTCGTCGTGTATCGTATTGATGTTCATGTGATATCATAACAATTTTGTATGTTTTTATAAATTGTATTATTTTAAAGAAAAATAATTGTCTTAAGTCAAAAACTTCCAAGTCCTCATATAAAGAATTACTGGAAAAGTGAATATTTTTCTTATATAGTATACGTAAAACCCATTTTTGCACAACATGAACGTCATTCAAAAAGTTATCGTGAACTCCTCCCCAGCCTTGAAGTTACTATTCGTGTAAAGTATAGGCAATCCTGATGGATTCCATAAAATCGCATTTAGAAACATTATGTGAGGATTCAAAAGGTCATGTGAATTATGTTTCTTGGAAATTTAAGTTGAATTTAACCCTAAAAACAAAATGTTTATTTTTGATAGCAACGGGTGTTGAACTGCGTCCTCATGGATCGGAAAGGGATGCAGAAGTTTCAGCATGGTTAAAACAGGATTTGGACGCACAAGCATTAATAGGCCTAAATGTAGGTAGCAGCATTGCACTAAAAATCTCAAATTGCTATTCAGCTTATGAAATATTAGAAAAGTTAGATATATTATTTGGAAAGAAGTCTGAATTAACTATCGAAGGTTTACAAAGACAGTTTTTCAATTATAAGTATGATCTAGGTAAGTCGGTGGTTGAAAACTGTATGACAATACAGCAATATGCTAAGGATCTAGAAGCTGAAGGCGAAGACATTGAAGAGAGTTGGGTGATGACTAGAGTTTTAGGAATGCTACCAACGAAGCTACATCATTTTCGTACAGCTTGGGACAATGTAAGTGGGGCAGATAAAAATATTAACACAATGTTTGAAAGACTTAGATTAGATTAGAGAATGATAATCAAGAAAACATTGTTGTATTCAGTGTAAAATATTTTTTTTTAAATTGCAAAGCGCTCTCGGTTATTAAGCTATCTTCAGTGCCATGTAAGTAAGTAAGCAATAATCGTTGGAAAATTATAAAAAAAGGAAATAAGTAAAGAATTACTTACTCGTCAGATATGATACAAGAAACCTAATCAAATGTCTACAACACATTAACGTCACAATGATAAAATTACATTAAATTGAAAATTTTCAAAAATTATCCCTTGATTAGGGTTAAACTGTCTTCATATTTTGAACATTTTTAATTAAGAATGTCTTCATATTTTGAACATTTTTAATTGAAAATGTTCAAAATATGAAGACAGTTTAACCCTAATCAGGGGATAATTTTTAAGAATGTTTAATTTAATGTAATTTTATCATTGTTACGTTAATATGTTGTAGACATTTGATTAGGTTTCTAGTATCATATCTGACGAGTAAGTAATTCTTCACTAATCTCCTTTTTTATAATTTTCCAACGTTTATTGCTTACTTGCAGGTATGGCACTGACGATGGCTTGATAGCCGAAAGCGCTTTGCAATTTTAAATAAAAATTTTTTTACACAGAATACAACAATGTTTTCTTGACTTTCTAGTCATGTGTACTTAGCTATAAAGATATTCACCTTAGAGAATGATAGGCTGAAAGAAAGTGAACAGGAAAATCAAGGTCAAGCGACTTCATAAAATGCGCCTATTTCCATCAAAATCAAGTATCCGGAAAACCACAGTGTTACGTACCCTGACGATATAGCGGATAAAAAATGAATTGTTAACAATTGTCATTAATAATAATTTTTTTGATAGATATATGTCTCTGTATTGAATTTGGAATAAATAAATTTTTAAAACAAAAATAGTATACAGTCCACACAACTATCAACATTGGTACATCGAGAGACGGATTTCCAGTCCAGAAGTAATAAATAAGTTGCCAATCAACAATTAAATTGAATTTAGTGCTGAACATAAATAAAGTGACTCAGTACCAACAAGGAAAGATCTTCAGCTTCCTGTAAGTTATCCCAATTATTTCCATTATTACTTTCCAACAAATCATTATCCTTGTTAAACTAATTATCGAGCTCCAATTTGTGTAAAATGACCAATCTAATGATTGCACGTGGTCAAATTAAATCAATTTGACTCGTTTTAAAACTTATTTTGATGAGATAGATAAAGATAATTCAACAGAACAAGTAATCTCACGATCATCAACTAGATTACGAACATTTGAATTAAGATTAGAATTTAATGAAATTCGAAACCAAATAGAAATCTCTGACAGTTTAGACGAACGACAAGCAGCTACTAATGCTAACGAAAGAAAACAATTTGAAGATGATTATTATGATTATTTGGCAGATGCGCAAGTTTTAATTCAAAAATTCAATAATAATACCGTTCATTTCAATTTAAACACAGAATTAAACCCTGCAGAAGGTAGCATAAGCAGCTCAAGATCAAGGTTAGACAATCACACACATAGTCGAATAGCTTTACCAAAAATATAACGTTACCAAATTTCTAAGGAAAACCAGGTACTTGGCTAGAGTTTCGAGATGTATTTGTGACCTTAATTGATTCAGATGATTCACTTTCTAATTATGAAAAATTTTATTATTCAAAAATGGCATGCAAAGATGAAGCGCAGATATTTTACAAGCCATACAAGTAACAGAAGATAATTATAAAATAGGTTGGCAAGCATTAATTGACAATTATGAAAATAAGGCTCAATTGATTCATGACCATATTCAAGCTATACTAGATATTTCTAATATTAGTAAAGAATCATATATAGAAATCAAAGGTCTATATGTGGAATTCAATAAACATTTGCGTTCACTCAATAATTTAGGCGAAAAAAACGAATATTGGAATAGAATTATAATTCAAATCATTTCTAATAAATTTGACAGTACAACTGCTAGGGAATGGCAATCATATGAATATAAAGATGAGTTACCTGAATTAAACGATTTAAATAATTTTTTAAAGGAACGAATTGAAAATTGAAAATTTCAATAGTTATACATCAATATCAAATAAGTATAAATGTTTCTACTGTAGCAGTAAAGGTCACGCCATTTATACTCGTCAACAATTTTTGAAACTATCAATAAATCAAAGAATTGCGGAAATCAAAAAATTAAAATTATGCCTAAATTGTTTGAAGGAAAACCACCCTTCATGGAACTGTAATATTCACAAATCTAAAAAATGCAATAGGCCTCATAATACTTTATTGCATTTAGATTTCTCAAATTCTGATCGCAGACCGATTCAATCAGACAAAATAGCAGGTAAAATCTTGGCAGTTAAGTCTGATACAAATGAATTAAGTCTTGATGGCGCTGCATCCAGCAGTGCTGCAGATTCAACAGTTACAAATCATGCTTCTACACAAAACAAGGTAGCAGTACCATCCCAAGTACTTTTATCGACTGCCTTAATTCACATAATGGATAACAAAAATAACGTTCATTATTGTAGAGCTTTATTAGATAATGGATCTCAAAGTCACTTTATCACCGAAAAGCTATGTGAAAAATTAAATTTGTCTCCAAAAGAAGTCCTCTTTTCAATTACAGGGGTCGGTCAAAATTTAAAAAATATTAATAAGCAAGTTAACATTAATATAAAATCATGTTACAATAGTTTTAAAGTAAAGTAAACATAAATTCTCTAGTACTACCGGTGATTACAGAAAAACTGCCATTAGAATCATTTAAAATTGATAATTTTAATATTCCTCAACATTTAAAATTAGCAGATCCTAATTTCAATGAAAGTGGAGAAATAGATTTACTTCTTGGCACTTCTGTGTTTTGGTCCCTTTTGTGTATTGGACAAATTAAATTAGGTCCAGAATTACCCATTTTACAAAAAACCCACTTTGGATGGATTATAGCTGGCAATATTTGTTCTCGAAATAAAAACAAAACTATTTCATGTTTAAATGTTACCCAAAATGATTCAATAAATAACCAAATCACCAAATTTTTGAACTTAGAAGAGGTACAATTGAAATCATTTCCATTAACTGCCTCTGAAAAATATTGCGAAGACTATTATGAAAAAACTACGATTAGAAACGATAAAGGCCGATCCTTCACTAGAATTTCCTTCAATAATTTAAAGAATCATATTACATGGCGAAAAATAGGTTTTTGACTCTGGAAAAAAAATTAAACGCAGATCCCAATTTAGAAGCGGAATATTCCAATTTTATGAAGGAATATCTCCAGCTAGGGCACATGAATAAAATAAACAATGATTATAATCTCATAGAAGGTAATAAATTTTATATTCCACATCATACAATAATAAATATGTCAAGCTTAACCTCTAAACTACGTGTGGTTTTTGATGGTTCTGCAAAGAAAAGTGATACCGGTATATCTTTAAATGAGGTTCAATTTAGTGGTCCAAAGCTTCAAAATGAATTGTTAGACATTCTTCTACGTTTTCGTATTTATAATTTTGTTATCACTGGAGATATATCAAAAATGTATCGCCAAGTTTTAATACATGAAAATGACCGACGTTACCAAAGAATCCTATGGAGGGAATCAAGTAACAGTGAAGTTGACTGTAACGAATTAAATACAGTATCTTATGGAACCACTTCGGCTCCATATTTAAGCGTGAAATGTTTACAAAAATTAGCTGGTGAGAATAAAATGAAAGATCCAATAATCAGTAAAACAATAAATGATGACTTTTATGTAGACGATTTGATAACGGGGGCAAATACGAGACACGAACTAATAAATATTCAAAAGCAAATATAATCAATTTTACATTTTGCAGGATTTGAACTTGGTTAAGTAATGATAAGACAATACTAAATGAAATTAACGTTATCAAAAAACTAGATAATAATATTTTACAAATAGGTGAACATGAAAATAGTAAAACACTTGGTGTTCAATGGAATCCCCAATCTGATTCCATAATATACAATGACTGATATGTCTTTAAATGGAAATCAAATAACTAAAAGATCAATTCTCCCAGCAATATGTCAGGTTTTTGACCCTTTGGGTCTTCTAGGACCTTTATTAATTAGAGCTAAATTAATTATTCAAGAAATGTGGAAATTAAAGATAACTTGGGATGAAACTATTCCACAAGACTTATACACTAAATGGTGCCTATTCAAAGATGATTTAATTAATTCAAAAAATAATAGGATTCCCAGACAAGTTTTATGTTCTAATTCAAAAATAATTCTTCATGGTTTTTCTGACTCATCAGAGTATGCATATGATGCATGTGTCTTTATCAGATGCATTGGACCAGATGATCTAATTAGATTCAATATTTTATGTGCAAAAACACGAGTAGCCCCTATAAAGCAAATATCCTTGCCTAGGCTTGAGTTATGTGCTGCAGTTTTGCTCGCAGAATTAATCAAAAGAGTAGGCGATTCAATAAATATAAAATTCCATAAAATATATTGTTGGTTAGATTCTAGTATAACACTATCTTGGATACGAGGCAAACCAAGAAAATTCAAAACCTTCGTAGCCAACCGAGTTGGACAAATCCAACAGCTGACCAACATTAATAATTGGTATCATGTAACATCGGCTCAAAATCCCGCAGATTTATTATCTCGAGGTACATACTCTCAATATTTATTTAATTCGGAGCTGTGGTGGCATGGACCTCCATTTTTTAAAAAGGAGGTATTTACATGGAATCTTAATACTTTTCTTACAACAAATAATCCTCCCGAAATGAAGCTATGTAATATTCCGTTATCATTAGAATTTTTGAATCTCTTTAATAAATACTCCTCGTTATTAAAATTACAAGCTGTTATTATTTCGATTTTATTGTAATTCAAGATTACCAATGAAACAACGTAAATTAACCAAGAATTCAAGTGTTGAAGAAATGAAGTTTGCATTACTGTTATTAGTAAAATTAGCCCAAAGGGAATGTTTTTCATTAGATTATCAAAATTTACAAAATAAAAGGCTGATAAGTAATAAAAGCCATATATCGATGCTAAGCCCATTTCTTGATGATTAGGAATTGATAAGAGTAGGTGGTAGAATTGAGAAATCCAAACTTGCTTTTGAAAAATCTCATCCATTGCTGCTTCCACAAAAACACTAACCAACCAATTTAATTCTCAAATATACTCATGAAAAATTATTACATTGCGGATCATAAACATTACATTATGCAGTTCGTGAAAATTATTGGTTTATTTCCGGACGCAATGTAGCAAAAGGAATTATTCGCAAATGTACCTATTACTTGTTTCAAGGTCAAACCCAAATCGACAGAATATTGTATGGCAAATCTTCTTACTGTAAGAGTTAATCAGTTTTTTCCTTTTATCAATGTTGGTCTAGATTATGTGGGACCTTTTCTTATGAAAGATAGGAAAACTGGATTTCCTAAAATTATTAAATGTTATATATGTCTTTTCATTTCCATGTCTACTCGCGCTATTCATCTGGAATTAGTTTCCGATTTAAGTACTGAATCATTTATGGCTACATTGAAAAGATTTATATCGCGAAGAGGAAAACCTCATAATGTCTATTCCGACAATGGATCAAATTTTGTTGGAGCTAATAACGAAATTATAAAAATGTTCAACTTTTTAAAATCTGAGTCAAACAATATACAATAAGAATTAAGAAAAGATTTCATTCAATGGCATTTCATACCCGCCAACTCTCCCAGCTTTGGCGGTCTATGGGAGGCAGGAATTAAAATCACAAAGCATCATTTAAGGCGAGACATTGGTGAGAATTAATTTAATTTTGAGCAATTTAATACTTTTTTGCAACAAATTGAAGCCGTTTTAAGCTCTCGGCCCATTTCCCCTTTATCTTCCGATCCTGAAGATCTTTCGCCGTTGACCCCAGGGCATTTTTCAATTGGACGACCACTAATAGCCCTTCCAGAATTTAATTTGACAGAAATATCAACCAATAGACTCACTAAATATCAGCATATTCAGCAAATGGTCCAGCATTTTTGGAATCGTTGGTATAAAGAATATATATCCGGGCTTCAAACACGAATGAAATGGAAGACTAGCAGTTCCAAAGTAATCAAATATGGTGCCCTAGTTGTCATAAAAGACGATAATTCACCTCCATTGAAGTGGCAACTGGGGAGGATTATTCAACTTTACCCAGGTGATGACGGTGTAGTTAGAGTTGTGTTAGAGGTCGCCGGCATGCTACGTACCCTGACGATATAGCCAATAAAAAATGAATAGTCAACAACTGTCATTAATAATAATTTTTTTGATAGATATAATATGTCTCTGTTTTGAATTTAAAATAAATAAATTTTTAAACCAAAAATAGTATACAGTCCACACAACTATCAACACACCGAACTCCAGCACAAATATTCCAAATGGAAGCTCAAATGTTGAATGCTTTAAATGTGGAAAAAATAGCATATGAAGAAGTATTGTAGGAATGCAGCATCTGCAAAGTATTTAGCTTATTGTAAGAATAATTATGCCTGTAATAATTGTAAGCAAAAGGGTCATTTTGCTAAATATTGTCGGAAAGCCAATTCTGGAAGAGATGAGAGTAATCACAATAGCTCTTCAAATCGCCGTGCATTTATTACTGTTGGTTTGTCAACTGCAAGTGTAGAGAACATTGAGGCTGAACCTGATTCCAATGTTTCATGGTATCAGGATTGTGCTGCTACACAACATATGACTGGAAAACAGGACTGGCTTATAAATTTTGTAGAATTTGAAGAACCAACCATGGTAGTAATAGGTGATTCTACTGAACTCAAAGGAATTGAAGTGGGTGATATTGGACTGGAAGCTTTTAATGAAACAATTTGGAGCCAAGTGGTATTAAAGAATGTTTTGTATGTACCAAAGATGGCATTTAATATTTTTTCTGTAATTCAAATTCTGAATAAAGGTTATGTACAATGTGCAGATGCAGAACAATCTATATTTAAAAGTGTAGATGAATCCGAGGTTGTTGCACTTGCAAACAGGGATGGAAACCTGTATAAAATGATGTTTCGTCAAGAAAAATCTGAGAAATGCCTAATGAATGTCTCTATCAAAACCTGGCATGAACGATTTGCTCATCAAAATGTCAAGTATGTTAGGGACAGAAGAAGTGAAATAAATTATATTGATGACTGGGATGATTATGTATGTTCAGGCTGTGTTTATGTAAAGCAACATATGATTACTCACCCTAGAAATCTAGAAATAACCGAAAAACCGTTAGACTTAGTGCATGTTGATTTATGTAAAATGAATATTAGGTCTTTAGGAGGAGCTGAATATTTTCTCTTATTCAAAGACTTCAGAACTGTTTATTTTCTCAAATTCAAAGATAAGGCTTTATCAAATTTGAAATCATTCATGAAACTGACTGAAAACCAATTTGAGAGGAGAATTAAAATCTTAAGGTCAGATAATGGAACTGAAATTAGAAATCTTTTCGAAGAACTTGGTATTTTTCATACAAAAAGCAATGCATATACCCCTGAACAAAACGGAGGAGTTGAGAGAGAAATGCGAACTGTTGTTGAGTCTGCTAGGTCTGCTATACATGCAAAAAATTCAGACGAAATCTTTGGGCTGAAGCTGTGAACTATGCTGTTTTTACCTTAAACCAAACGGGAACTAGTACATTTAAGGACAAATGTCCAGCAGAAATGTGGTTTGGGAGAAAACTAAATGTTAAGAAGTTAAAAGGTTTTGGATGTGACTGTTACGTTCTAATTGAAGCTCACAAAAGAGCAAAAACTGAAAAGAAGTTCAAAAAAGGAATATTTGTAGGGTATGAATCCCCATGTTATAGAATTTATATTCCAAAAGAAAGTAATGTCATTAGTTCTGACAATGTTATATTTGAAATTAACGATTTCACCGAAATTGAAGTGCCTATTGTAGGAAATAAACAAGAAACATTGGAAGAATCGCCTGCAGTTGTGGAAGATTCAGGCGAGTCGGAAGTTTCAGAAGATGAATTTATTGAACAAGAAAGATTGACAAGATTGCGCGACACAAGAACAATAAGACTGCCAAAAAGATTTGATGACTATGTACTAAATCTAAAGATACTGAACAATACATAATCCTCACTTGGTCTGGGGGGTGAACATAATATTATTTTTTCAATAAGTTTGATTGTTATCTCTAATGAGAAGCAAAATATTGAGGAGTGGTCCTATTTTTTAAGTTTTAGTTAGCTGAGTTTAATGTTCAGATTTCAGTTGATTATTTCAGAAAATGGCCCTGTATCATTTCACAAAAATCCTAATATGTAATTCTCGAAACACCGAAAATATTGGTGTTTTCATCTTAGCTTAGCGTTGCCATATGGCTACAGCAAACATGTGACTACTCAAAGTGTAACAGTATTGGGCATGCGCTAGTAAATTTGTTGTGGGCGTGTCATATCACTACCAATAGAGTGCAAAAGCCACGTGTTCACTTTTTTTCAGTAAGAACGCCGAATTGTGAGTAATTAGAGCAGTTGAATTTGATCATTTTTGAAACATCGTGAAAATATGGATATACGATTAGAGTATGTATCATGTATTTTTTATGTGTGGAAGTAGGGGTTATTTTATTATACTGTCATGTTAGGAATACTAAGGCTCATCCTTGGAAAAATTTTGAATAAAATCCATTGACAAGTTAGTGAGTTATAAGGGTGTAAACTTGTATGTTACCATATGGCAACACTAGGCGTTTGCACTAAGTGATTTCAAATAATTACAGACATGGTTTTTCACTTGCGGAAGCGCTTGATATGGTGTATAATGATGAGCTTGATGGCGATATTTACATTGAGCCACCAGAACCCAATGTAGACACAGACGGGGACTCAACTGACGAGGACGATGGCGGATAATAAGTTTTTATCATAATCTGGTATATTCTAATCAACGCTTTTTTTTCGTAGGTTAGTTGACAATTTGACATCTCGACAGTTGCGAGCTTCTGCCGTGATAACTATGGTCTCTACTTAGCATTGGGCCCAAGAAATTGGACAAGTTAATAGGTATTCAAAACAACAAAAGAAAAATATAATGGTTCCACGACCAAAAGTTATTGCGAAATATAATGCCCACATGGGAGGAACTGATCAGATGGACCAGAATCTTGGATGCTATCGAGTTGGTATTCGTTGTAAGAAATGGTATTGGCCATTGCTAACTTGGATTTTCGATGTTGCTCTTCAAAACTTTTGGATACTATACAATCGATCTCGAAAACAAAAGGTTTCACAGTTAGAGTATAAAGTTTTGCCGAAAGGATCTGGGCGCCGAGCTTTCTCATTGGAATCTTCAGATTCGCGAGTTTCGGATAATATCCGGTTTGATCGTTTAGATCATTTGGTTCATCAAACAACACAAAACAAACGAAAAAGATGTGCACTCAAAATATGCAACTCCACAGTGAGAACCATGTGGTCAAAATGTAACGTAACCCTATGTACCTGCTTTGCACCTTATCATCTCCGTTAACTTTCCAAAAATGTTACTTACTTTAGATTACATCATTATAATGTTCTATGATAAAATTTTAATGTGTTCTAATGAAAAAGATGTGTTTCAATTTTAGGCATTTATTTGATGATATTCAGTCTAAATTTGTTGCTCAGAGATGAAAAAAAGTGTCGTACAGTTTAATATTCATTATTCACTATATCCCAATAATAATTGGTCTGGAGTTCCAATTAACTCCACTACTCAGTATAACCTGGGGTGATATGAATCAAAAACCAAACCTGTACTGTTCTCTCTTCATGGTGTAAGATAATATTTGATGGAATTTAGTGAGATTTATTAATACTCAAGTTCAACATGACGTATTTCATATATTTGTATTTCAATTTCATCTCATGGTTATTCTAATTTCCCACGTTTATTATTCATATTTCACATAAGTCCAGTATTGCATTAAAAACTTTCACATCAACAAATAAACAATGGTATATTAGAAATTATGGAAAAAAGTTATCTGAAAATGAAACTGGAATTTTTACAAGACTCACAATTTTTGCATATTTGGTCGGTATGTGTTAACGAGAAGATGAAATCTCCACATTCCAGCATTCATGGTTACCTACTAGTAAATGGATGTTAATTATAATAAACTAGTTATTTCGTGAAGTATTTAGACAGTAAATAAATAAATAACGAAATAAATTAAGATGAAATCAGGGCATTCCTTGCCAAGTAAACACATTGAAACTATCAAACGAGCCATGATTATGTAATTAAAATGTAAAAACGACCAAAACTTATATCATTCGACTTATTACAAAATAGCTTGAGAAATTATGATACTCCTAGTAGGTTGATGAATAGTTACAGCATTTCAATTTCATATTTTGACACCCAAATTGACCTGACTTGGTCTAGTTTAATGAGTATAATAATATCAACTAATCCATATTCAATTATTAACCTCAAAATTAATTTTTATTCCATAATGAGTACCACGAAATTATACATTTTAATTTGATATTCTTTTTCGAGTAATGAGGTCGGTTCTACAATTTGAGCATAAACCTGTGTTAAGTGTTTATAGTTATCCCGTCCAGGATTCATACTTTCGGTTAGAAGACTTTTGATA
The DNA here is from genome assembly GCA_910591675.1 of Galerucella calmariensis. Classification (NCBI taxonomy): domain Eukaryota; kingdom Metazoa; phylum Arthropoda; class Insecta; order Coleoptera; family Chrysomelidae; genus Galerucella; species Galerucella calmariensis. Next base: position 144,467 of record CAJUYG010000085.1, on the reverse strand, counting down.
CGTTTTTTTCAACTTATTTATTTTTCACATTACAAAGTAACATAGTAACAATTAATAAATCGTCACAATGTACTCGATTAATAAAACTGATGGAAGTAATGACAAATAATAAGAGTACACATAACATAAGATGTATGTATGTATATATGTATGTATGTATGTATGTATGTATTTTGGGGTGACATTCACTGATACGTGAAAGATCTATAGTGCCCCCTTACTTCCACTCAGTTTCTGGAGAGAGTCTCAGAAACTAGTAGTTCCTTTAGTCCTGTTTCCCGGAGGAATTTTAGGATGTCTGTAGGCTTCAACTTATCTAAATGTTCCTCTTCTATCCAGTAATCTTCCAGGTGCTGTTCTTTAGGATTCTAAAGTGCTGTGCAGTTGTATGTGGATGGAGGTTTCTTCTTCCATGCCACAAAATCAGCATTCTTCTTTCTCCACTATTTTGAACTTTTTCAGGTGCCCATTCAGGCGACAATGTCCCGTTAGGATCCTTGTTAAAACTCTCAGCGCAGTTTTACCACAGTATAGAAACGAACCAGGATGTTATCTAGTAACGTTACACTGCCGAGCTCTCTGTGACCTTCAACGTCGTTCGGATGAGTACCTCATCCGGCGGCCAGTGCTGTGCTGCGATTCAACCAAAGTGCCAGCGGTGAATTTGGGAATAAAATTATTTATTACAGCTTATATTTTTACGGGGTTTCGGTATTATTTTTATAGTTTATAAGCATTTTTTTGCAATGGATACCATTAAAAAGAAGAAAACGGGTAGTGTGTGTGTAGTTCGTGGATGTAACGATAAATATTATAATTGTGATGGAAAATTTCACCGTTTTTCAAAGGATTCAGAAAGGTGAGAAACTGTTAGTATAATACTTTATTATATTCGGCCTCGTCTCGTAAATAAGATGCTATGTAGTACCCTCAACTCTGGCGTTATCATCACATATTTTAAAGTAAACAAAAAACCTTCTTGCCGCTCGCCCCCGGGGTGCCTATCGCACTTCAGTCTTCATCTTTGTGCGTTAGAAATCACATCATAACGATTATTTCTTGTAAAGTTCGTATTTCTTGGAATAATCAAGTGTTTTTTGTGCAATCCGTAAAGGATCGCGAAGTCAAAAAAAAAATGTAAACAAAGAATGGACTGCTTAGAAAGGCATAAGCCTAGGTCAAAACATTTGTGTTCTAGTTCGGATCATAATTCCTCTTTAGAAAGAAGTCGTAGACGTCGTGTATGATAATGTATTCCAGAGATACATCTTCGGAACAAGTTTCGAGTGAAGGTGTTAAATATGGTGGTCAATGGGATGTGTTGTCTGATTTTGATATCAGAATACCGCTTTTGCTAGCAGAATGTGTTATTGTTCTTTTGATGGAACGCGCACATCAGTTTGGGCACGATTTGACGTCGTGCCATTCCTATTGTTTATCACAACACTATAATTGACCCGAGCCTGTTTTTGATGACAGGATTTCTGTTTTTGATGGATTCCAGGGATACACTCGGTACGAGTTTCAAGTGAAGGTAATTAATTTTTTATTTTTTTCATGCCCACAGATACATATTTTGGGTGTTAAATATGCCAGACATTGGGATGTGTTGTCTGATTTTGATATCAGAGTACCTGCTTTTGATAGCAGAATGTGTTGTTGTTCTTTTGATGGAACGCACACATCAGTTTGGGCACGCTTTGACGTCGTGCCATGCCTATATGTTTCATCACAACACTATAAAATTTACCCGAGCCTGTTTTTGATGACAGGATTTCTGTTTTTGATAACAGAATTTTCCGATCCAAGTGGTTTCAATGTTTTTACTCTATACCCCTTCTCTCCTCTATGCAGAGGAGGATGGGCCTCAGGAAGCTGAACCCTATCAGGAAGATGCGACTACCACACCGACCGACGGAGCAACTGGTAAATCAGCTTCGACTACGTGTATCTTAACGAGGATATTTTATCAATGCTAAGTGATATTGTTAAATCCGGGTTGGATTCCGAGAGAAAGAAAAAATTATCAATAAATTATTAATATATCCAGCGCCCGCTAATTAATATATCCAGCGCCCGCTAATAGTCGGTTTTTGGAGACACCGAAAGTAAACCTTATGGTAATGCAGGCCATTATATAATGAGCCTATAATAAAAGAGACGAGCCTCTTTTTACGAAGCAGCTTCATCTCGGTGCAACTCTTTCCGCAATAGGATCTGTTATTTCCGATTTATTGGAGAAACAGGAGGAGGGGGAGGACAATAAGGCTAGTATTGAACGTCTTAGCGATGCCGGTCGGCTTTTGTCTGATCTTCACCACTCAGAAAGTATAACTTGGAGGGATTTAGTTTCTCTAAACCTTAACAAGGATTGGAAAGAGGTATTATCACAGTCAACCAGTGATGAATATGGCTGCTTGGGGAAGATTTGGAGGATAGAATCAAAAATGCCAAAACCAATAAACAGTCTTCCATACAGCACAAAGTAAATAGACCTCCACTAAGGAGGTATCGCTGAAAGTAGTAGTAGGCAGATCAGTAGGGAGGTTACAATATCTTTTGTCGCATTGGAGAGAAATAACTAATAATAAGCAAATCCTGTCTTGGGTAAACGGTGTTAAATTACCGTTCATTAATAAACCTTCACAGGCGGTATCGCCTAAAGAGCCAAAATGGTCCTTAAGAAAATCAATCATACATTCTATAGAAAAAATGTTGAAATCTGGGGCTATTTCTAAAGTTCAAGCTTGTTAAGATCAATTTTTATCAGTGTTTCTTAACTGCAAAGAAAGATGGTACTTCTCGTTTTATGTTGAACTTTAAAAATTTAAATCAATATATAGAAACATCTCATTTCAAACTAGAAGACCACAGGGTGGCTGCAAGGCTTATTAATCGAGATAATTTTATGGCTAAGATGGATTTACAGAAGGCATATTGTTTGGTCCCGTTTCACGAAAGACATAAGAAATATATAAGGTTTTAATTTAACGACAATATTTATGAGTATAATTGTCTATGCTTTGGCTTAAATGTAGCTCCTATGATATTTAGGAAACTTTTAAAACCGGTTGTTCCTTATCTTAGAAAAAAGGGATTTCTTTCAGTTATCTGTTTAGATGATATTTTTATTGCTGGCAATAAATATGAGGAGTGTTTACTAAATATATCACAAACAGAATCGATCTTGAAATATTTGGGTTTCGTTATAAAATATGAAAAGAATTCGTTTATCCCATACAATTCATGTATTTACTTAGGTTTTAAGTTTAACTCTCGGGAACTTACTATCTCGGTTCCTAAAGATAAACGTAAAAAATTAATTATATTGCTGCAAAATTTTAAGAAACTGAAACGATGTAAAATTAGAAATTTTTCAAAAATAAAGGTAAATTGTTATCTATTTGCCTAACTGTAGAATATGGCTATCTATATTCAAAATTGTTTGAGTGTGAAAAATATTTAGATTTTAGAAAATTGTCAGGCAATTTTAAAGCTATTATGAAGATACCGAATAGTTTAAGAGATGACTTCAATTGGTGGATAGAAAATTTGAAAAGCAATGAACATTCTTAAAAAAAAAGCATGATTTTGTTAAAGATATTTTTTCAGATGCCCCTAATACGGGGCGGGGAATCTACTGCAATAATAACAATTCTCAACGGTTCTCAATGGTTTTTGGCAGAGGATGAGAAATCCGAGCATATAAATTATCTTGAACTTTTGGCTGTATTTTTGGATTAAGATGCTACACCAAAATTTTAAAAAATTGTTATTCGTTCTGCCGAGTCGATAAGACTACCGCTATTGCTTATATGCGCTCATTCTATAAGAAGTGTCAATTCTATTAGCAATGTTTTAATCTATACATAGTCAAGATTATGATTCAAATTTCAACATGTATGGTATCCAATAAAGATTTCCATTAATACTTTCAAGCTTAATATGCATGCAGACTAGCAAAAATGGGATAGCAGATTGCCTTATTTTTAACTGTGCGTTAAAATTCAACATTTGCTTACAGAATTGCTCCTATTAGGTGAGGGGTATGGAGAGTGTACAATACGTTAAGCTTAATTGTCTTGTTCGAGAAATTTGGCAATGGTGTAAAAAAAAAGAAATATCTTTATCGTAGCATCATACCTACATTAGATCGTCGGACAATATTATAACGGGTAGGGCCTCTCGGAGCGTACACATAGATATAGAACGGTCTCTTTCCGATTCAAATTTCCAGTCCTCAGTCGAAAGATTTGGAAGTCCGGCCATTGATTTATTCACATGTCTAATAAATAAAAGTGCAATCTTTATGTTTCATGGCTTGAAGACCCTAGCCAGCCCTGGTACTCGATTTTCTTATCTCTCTTGGTATATAATAAGAAGATCAAACGAACTTACCTGTGATGTTCGATCTTGATTATATGAAGGCCTCGTCGAAGTAAATAAGGTCCCACCCTTTATACACCCAATCCCCTAAAAAATTGCAAAAAATGTTCGCCCAAAATGAAGACTGAAGTGCGATAGGCACCCCGGGGGCGAGCGGCGAGAAGGTTTTTTGTTTACTTTAAAATATGTGACGATAACGCCAGAGTTGAGGGTACTACATAGCATCTTATTTACTTCGACGAGGCCTTCATATAATCAAGATCGAACATCACAGGTAAGTTCGTTTGATCTTGTTATTATTTGATCTTCATATTACATTAATGAGCCTCAGCTTCAAGCATTGATTTAATTTTTTGTTTTTGTTTCAAAACTAAAGTTTGGCTCGAAGCATGCAATAGTCCTGACTGACTGCCAAAACTATAATCTCTATACAATAGTAGTCATCGTTTATGTGTGCTCATTTTGAACCAGACATGATTATTCAACCTCATAAAAGAAAACTTCTTTTAAAAAAGGCTTTTCCAACAATATTTCTTCCATCAAATACTGCAATGCCCAAAGACTTTCAGACAAATGATTTATTGGAAAAGAATTTTGTTCGCTACTTTTGTGGTTATTCAATTGAAAAATGTTCGGAAATGCATACATGCAGCGTATGTGAGACGTATTCACAAGCAGATCAGGATTTAGACGATTCGTCTTTATACTGTCACCTTAGAGCTCATGGACATACGAATGAGGATACTTTTAGAAACTTGAATATGCCGCATGAAAATTTTGTACAATACATCTTATTATTAGAAACATTATTCCAAATGAATTTTGAGAAAGTTGCTACGGAAGATAATATTGTTGAATCACTCATAAATATTAGTCAAACAACAGAGTTTGTACATCCTTGTGTTGATTTTCCAATGAAATAATCAATAAAACTCCTCTTTAGGGTACGACTATGTTACACATTAAAATTTGTCAATAAAAATTTTAAAAATCATAACAAAATGAAAATTGTAATATGGAAAAACCAATTATAATTTTGTATAAGACTATTGTTTTATTCACTCATCAGTGTACTGTACTACGATATTTAAGAAAAAACATTTAACACGTTCAAAATCATTTTAAAACGTATGCACCTACGCCTATGGTAAAATGAATCGTAAAGCGATCCGTTCAAGGATATCAAAAGCTCTGTCAATTTATGGATGAAATTTATGAGAGTTATACTACTGGTTCGTTCCTATACTGTGGTTTGACTTTGACTTATGCATTCATTTGACCTCAACAGGTTGTAGTCACCCAGAAGAGTATTTGATTGTATAAGCCCCACTAGATCTTTTCTATGGTCAAATCTTCTATTTTTCTCAGCTTCACCTGATTCTTCCCATATTACATTGCGGCTGATTTCGCAAAGGGTTCAGGCCCCCAGAAAGGTACTTCAGTCCCCCTCTTTGCTAGTTCAGTGTGTCCTGGAATCCATAGTAAGGTGACTATATTGTTCTCGGCTAGTTCATTGAGTTTGTCTAGGCATTCCCACACCATTTTGGAACTGATCACACAAGAACTCAGTGCTTTAATGGCTGCTTGACTATCCGCCATTATGATAATCCTATAATAACATAAGATACAACATATTATGATGTCCCCTGCTTGGAAGGGAGAAGTTTTCTTAAGTAATAGCTTTTTCCTACGACCACATAGGAAAGTGACATATATCGCAATATCTAGTTTTTTTTTCTGTTATTTAACGTCGGTCTATTTCTGCGACTGAGGCTAATTACCGACGCCGGGAGCACTCTACCCCTAACCGGAAATTTTGGTGAACCCACTGGTGTTCCAACCAGTGGTAGCGTTCTTTAACGAGCCCAGCATACATAAACTCGGGACCTCGATTTTACGTCTCCTCCGAAAGACGGCATATCTAATTATCGCATCAAACGCGTTCCACTACAGTGCTGGGTCGTCCCCTTAAATTGGATGTTGAAATGCTTGTCTATTTACCCCGCAAATTTATGTATATATCAAATGCGTATTTCTTAAGTTGATTTGTCCATATAATATAAATTTTCTAATTAGATTTACTCTATTTGAAAAGTGAAATTTTTGTCATGTCACTTTCAATTTCTATAATTATCCAACCAATTAATAATTGTAATAACCTACCCATAACTACTTGAATTTTTGTTGCTGATGATACTTATTGTTAATTTTGAAATCAATTACCTATGTTGTCCTTGATTGTAACATTTTGTGTATTAATATGTCAGATGTTGATTACACATTATTTGGTGAAACTATCACGTAATCGTAGGAAAAATACTGTACATTACTCGTGCGAAAGTGATTTTTCACACACGCTATGTAATATACTATATTCTATTGGATGTGAAAGGTATAAATTTCCAAGAAGTGCCTTAATCGTTAATTGTCTCCCAAAGAGAATTTCCTGAGTTAATAAAACATTAGCTACTTTGTTTCGTTCAGTTCCTGCTTCCACAAAATTGTTTCTATCATCTGGTAACACCAGGGTTGATTTTCCTCGACAGGCACAAGATCTACGAAACGTAGCAATGAAAGCTTCGGTGGTTGAATCACTGACTGACTGACTTTTATTAATGTAAGATATCCATGTTCTTGCCCCACGTCCCTTTCGGACTTTTATCTTCAGGTGTTTACCGGTTACAGAGAATGGGGTGCGGGATTAACTAGAGACTAAGGTAAATTGCCCATATTTGGGTTAGTTTGGGATGGTTTCAATTTGAAACAATCAAATATGTCTGCCTGAAAGAGGCCAATAATCATTTTTCTTAGACGCTAAAAGAAGTTGAGGACCAGCATGATATTGTCTTAAACTAGCTTCGTCAAAGAATGTTTATCAGGAATAATTATGAGATGTTTTTCTATCAAAGAATGAAGCTTGGATTCTACCACCCACACGAATAAGATTATCTGAGCTCAGAAATGGGTTAAGATTCAGGGTGAAATTCATAGTCGACACAGTCATTACTCAAGTTATACTTTTGTAATAATAGTCTCCTTGTGTCTTTATTGAAGATTGTAGTATGAACTATGTTTATAGTGTTTGACGTTGTCTGTCACAAAAGATTGTCATTTTGTATTCATTACTGCGTTGTATTTTAAAGTTGAATAAAGCCAATATTCTGTTTGGTTTTGCCAAAATCTGTATCAATTTATTCAACTTTAAATTTTTCACGTCGCCAAATATACGATGCCTGACGAAAAAACATCAGAACAGAAACAGAAACAGAAAAAACACTAGAAACTGCGGAAAAGACATCACAATTGCTCACCGGGACACCTTCTACTTCTGCTCATGTCAACGCTTTTCCTGAAACTTTAGAACATTTGCCAATATCCAATTTAGCAGCCATGAACACTCCAAATAAATCCCGACCAGATGCTCACACTAACCAAACGAGACGACCATGTTTTTTTTGTGGTGGTAATATTCATCAGCGAAATAGATGCCCCGCTTATAACACTGAATGCCAGCTTTGTTCCAAAAGAGGACACTTTGCGAATGTTTGTCGTAGCTCTGGCTCCAACCATCGTACTGCTAATGCTATCGCCATAGAAGATGAACAAATTTCTCAATCCACTAACCCTTACTTGTCAACAATTTCCGCTGCTGCTCCTGCAAGTCTAAAATACGCAACTATTCCTATTACAATCAATGAATATAGTGCAGATGCTCTTCTCGACACTGGTAGTTCAATCAGCTTTATCGATAAAAATCTTGCTCGATCTATTAATCTCAAACAAAAACCTTGTAACCAAGCGATAACTCTATCGTCTCTCAATAATGTCTCTTTTGCTGACGGCCCATGCTTGGCAACAATCCAGATTGGTGGACACAAGTATAAAAATCAGCCTCTGTTTGTCATCGGGAATCTGTGCGCTGATGTCATCATCGGACACGATGTTCTTGGGAAGCAGTCGTCACTTGAACTTCAATTCGGAGGTGACAAACAACCGTTGAAAGTTTGCAATGTTTTAGAGGCTTCTGTCCCGCCAGCATCGATTTTCACAAATCTTTCATTGGATATGAAGCCTATAGCTATTCGTTCAAGACGACATTCTCAAGAAGATCAAGAATTTATATCTAACGAAATGAATAATCTACTAAAAGACAAAGTAATTGAACCAAGCATTTCACCACGGAGAGCACAAGTACTCGTTGCAGGAGACGGTCACCACCGTAAGCGTCTTGTGATCGACTACTCACAGACAATCAACAGTTTTACAAATTTAGATGCTTACCCCATCCCACGCATTGACTCTATCATAGCAAACGTAGCCAAATACAAATTTTACAGTCTAATTGATTCAAAAAGTGCGTACCACCAAGTCCCTATTCTGCCAAAAGAAAAAGTGTACACTGCTTTTGAAGCTTGTGGAAACCTCTACCAATTCGCGAGAATACCATTTGGCGTAACGAATGAAGTAGCATCCCAAGCATTGATACTATCATAGCAAAAGTAGCAAAATACAAATTTTACAGTCAAATTGATTTTAAAAGTGCGTAACACCAAGTCCCTATTCTTCCAAAAGGAAAAATGTACACTGCTTTTGAAGCTTGTGGAAACCTCTACCAATTTACGAGAATACAATTCGGCGTAACGAATGGAGTAGCGGCTTTCCAAAGAACTCTGCAGTACTTGATTGATACTGAGAAACTCAAAGGTACCTTCGCATATCTTGACGATGTAACCGTATGCGGTAAAGATAAATCAGATTATGACGAAAACCTTAAAATGTTTATGAAGGCCGCTCAAAAATACAACCTAACTCTAAACATGAACAAATGTACTTTTGCATCAGAATCGATAAACCTACTTGGCTACTCTATCGAAAACAATATTATCAAACCAGACAAATCTAGATTGGAACCACTGACGAATTTTCAAATCCCCACTGATTTTGCTACATTGAAAAGAGCACTCGGACTCTTCGCACATTATTCAAATTGGATCAACAACTTCTCTTCAAAAATCAGACCTTTAATCGAGGCTACATTCCCTCTATCTCAAGAAGCTATCAATGCCTTTCAAAACCTCAAAACTGACATATCAAAATCGACACTAACAGGAATCGACGACAAAGAAATGTTTTCTGTTGGGACAGATGCTTCTGACTTTGCTATTGCAGCGACGCTATCACAAAAAGGCCGCCCCGTCGCAGTTTTCTCGCGCATTCTCAACGATTCTGAGAAAAAACAACCATCAATTCGAGAAGGAACCGCGCGCTATTGTTGAAAGTTTACGTAAATGGAGACATTTTTTGATAGGGAGACATTTTTTGCTCGTCACTGATCAACAATCCGTTGCATTTATGTTTAATCAGATACACTCTAACAAAATCAAGAACGAAAAGATTGAGAGATGGCGATTGGAACTGTCATGTTTTAAATATGATATTGTATATAGACCTGGGAAACAGAATGTCGCCGCTGACGCGTTTTCTCGAGTTTGTATGCAAATAGATAACTCCGTTTCTAATTCAAAACTAGTGGAATTACATAGATCCCTTTGCCACCAAGGAATCACGCGTATGGTTCATTGGATCAGATCAAAGAACTCACCGTATTCTGTAGAAGATGTAAAACGAGTAACTGTTGCATGCACAACATGTACAGAAATAAAACCACGCTTTATGAAACATCAGGGACATCTTATCAAACCAACCGCACCTTTTGAAAGGTTGAACATTGATTTTAAAGGGCCGATACCCTCTAACACCCAGAATCGATACATATTGTCCATAATTGATGAATTCAGTCGCTTCCCTTTTGCCTACGCTTGTAAGGATGTATTTTCAAGTACAGTTATTAGCTGTCTTAAGGATTTGTTCTATACATTCGGCACTAATGCGTACATCCATTCAGACAGCGGAACGTCTTTTACATCAGATGAACTTAAGCAATTTTTATTTTCCACTGGTACGTCTTGCAGCCGCACTACGTCTTTTAATCCTCAAGGAAATGGACAAGTTGAGCGACTTAATGGTACACTGCGGCGAGCGATCCAGCTATACCTCAAATTCAACAAAGAAGATACTGCTAACTGGGAGAAGGCTTTACCATCTGCACTGAACTCTATAAGGTCTTTATTATGTACGAGCACTAACACAACTCCCCATGAGCGCATGTTTAAACATCCACGTCGTTCACAAAATGGACAGTCTTTGCCGACTTGGCTCCATTCACCTGGACCTGTGTTCATGAAAAGGAATGTAAGGAGTTCAAAATATGACCCCGCTGTGGACAAAGTTCAATTGTTGCAGAGTAACCCAGAATATTCCTCTGTCAGACTTCCCGACGGGCGGGAGACAACTGTTCCCAAGAGAAAATGGCCCCAGTACCACGAAATGTTCAAGACCTGTCAGATGCTGACTTTGATGATGACCATCTGGGGGATATCTCTCCGAACCAAGACGCACCTGCCAATGCTGATTCAGATGATGCTGATTCGAATGTAGGTAGCAGTCAGCCACGGCGTTCGTGCAGAAACCGAAGACCTCCAGCCTACTACATCTCTTCATAGAGGGGGCAAATGTAATAATAGTCTCCTTGCGGCTTTATTGAAGATTGTAGTATGAACTATGTTTATAGTGTTTGACGTTGTCTGTTACAGGAGATTGTTATTTTGTATTCATTACTGCGTTGTATTTTACAGTTGTATACCCACTAAACATAAAAACATCACTCAAACATAAATGTTATGTCACATTGTGACTTTGTGATGTTATTCAGAGATATGCCTGATATTACAGATACGTTGCATATATAGCACTTTGTGCCTCTTATAAATATTACAATGTAATGTTTAATGAATAACATTACATAAATGTGTCATATTTAATGTAACGTCAATGTAATTTTATTACTCATATTTAATGTATCTTCAAAACATTCATTCAACTGCATTCGTATAATGTTACATATCGGTACCCATTTATAGTTTTATTTTATTTTACTTTGGGGTATGCAGGGTGGAGCAGCATGGTATACATTCACTTTTCCCATATTCATAGAATTCTAAAATTTCAATCGTTTTTTAGTGAATATAGGAAGAGAAGGTATACCATGAGCTACTCTCCCTCTGCCCCAAATGAAAAATTATCGAATAAGTAGAATGATAGATGTCCAAAATTGAAATGCTACTGGGATATTGAATAAAAAACTTCATCTGCAAAAAATATATAATATAACTTAAATATTCTCCATAAATAAAAATATAAAATGATTGAAACAAAGAAAACAAAAACTATTCTTTAAAGTTTATGAACATGAGGAGACATAAAAATATAGTGTTTAACAATAAAATAAATAGATAAACATTAATCCCATCAGAAAGAAGATGCTTTGATATTTTTTGGACAGATACCTCTAGAAACCATATCTGCAGAATTGTTTTTGGTCTTAACGGGGTTCCATTCGTTGCTATTGGTGAAAAATTGTAGGTATTTGGAAACACGGTTTTGGTTTGGATTCATCCTAGAACGGACCTACTAAAAAATAACAACACTTTTTAACTATTGGAAGTTCACTTCTGTAAAGTAAAACATCCATTTGCTGAAATTGCTTGGATTTCATCACATATCTGTTGAGCTTGTTCATTGTTCAATCGATTCGCATCTGGTTAATAATTCATCCATATAATTACGTTTTGTAGTTGTTTGAAATAGCTTTTCTTATTTTAATTCTTCTTCGTACATGACTTCCGTTTTATTGGAGGGTTCTTCAATTTCAAAAATGTCTGCTCTGAATTATGAAGATTACCTTCAAAACTTCAGCTGAAACAGTAGTGAATCGGTTATTTTCAGGACCAGATACTAGCCAACCGAGAAAAGTTTTTTCTTAGAGTGGTAAATCTTCACCTAAAGGAACTTGACCAATGCAAAGTGAATCATAGAAGTGCTTTGCGCCAATAAGCATGTCAATTGGACTACCCCTATTGTTACGAACTCAGTTATTCAGAAGCCGGTCCTGTCGCAAACTATAAATTTTGGCGAATGCGACATTTCTAGAAAGGTTCTTTAACAGGTAATATTCCAGACTGTTTTCGAAGCGTAGAATGCGTGAATTCAAGAAGGTTCTACAGTTGCAAAGGACTATATATACGCGGGTCTTCGAGTGAGTCGGGGAGTTGTTCAGTATACAGTGAACCGGTAAACAATTTCAGTATACAGAGAGTGAACAGATAGTGAATATAAATAGTGTTGAAGATAAATTAGGACAATTATTATACCGAGTGTAGATAAATTAGGAGACATTGAGTAGTGTGTATATAAATGAAGTTTATTATAGTGTGTGAGTGTTTCTTTAATAAATCAATAGTAATTAGCCATAGTGAGCGTATAATTTCATCCCACGGTAAAAACAGTTCAAATAAATAAGAAAAACATTACAATATCAAAAAAATATTAAGAGATTCGGATGGTAACTGGGTGGTAATACGAGAAATTACAAAGCAAGAGATTGTCTTTAAGCAACTATACTACCACTTACAGCTTACAGCTATCCAGAGAGCCAGAATCTAACAGAATGAGACATAAATTGATTGAGTTGGGCGCTAATGAAACAAAAATGTACAATGGCGCCTATGAAATGAAAAATGACCAATGGCGTTAGAAAAAATGGTGGTGAATATACCATAGGTTCTTGCCTAACTAACCGATTGAATTTGGTAGTAAACTAAGCTAGTTCGCAGGGCTTTGTTGCCTCATTGATCTTAAGAAAAAATTAATTTTAGCAAAACTAGAAAAAACGAAAAAGCATTTTAAGGGCGCCACTAATTCTCTTTCCTAAAAGAAAATTAGAAACAACGGCAAATTTAAAGGTAAGCTAACTTTTAATCTGTTAATTCATAAAAAAAAATGAAAAGGAACTTAACGTTTCTGTGTAGTAAATGAAACTATGGAAATAAAAAAAATGTATATAATTTCTATCTTGCAATTACAATAAAAAAAAGGTTAGTGAACAATAAAAAATACTTACCCTAAAAAAATATGTTTATGACGCACAAAATAGGCATTTTCAACACACCTTTTTGTACCTGCGATAATATATCAATAGCTGATCTCAACCATATTTTTTTGCATGTCAGGATCGACTGACTGAAAGAACGGAACTTGATGATTCTCTCATAGCCTACAACTTTCCCATGCCTGTTAATTTATGTTCACTTCTGGCAAAAAACGAAAAGGCTATTTTTGTTGATGATGCTAAACTGGAAATATAGACTTTTCCTTCAGATTAATATCTAAACTTTCTATACTCCCTGTAGTTAGTGGACACCGTCCGAGACCATCTCTCTCACACACACACACATGTTTATGACGATGAAGCTCAACTTTGTACTTCAATATTGGAAACCTCCACACACTCAATTTGGTGATGATAAAGGCCTTACTGAAAATTTGTAGATCCGGCAATCCCAGTTGAATGGATTTTCAATGGAGCCTCCTAGGGAACGTCGTACTCCTAAGGACAGTTGTATTCCTAGGGACCGTTTATTCATTCATTGGAGGTGTTCTCCAGGAACTGCAGCCTCGGGTAATTATTTTCAAGGAACTTGTTTGTCACCAAGGGACTGTTTGTCTTCAAGGAACTGTAGCCTTAGGAAATTTTATTCCAGGAAACTGTATTCCAGGAAACTGTATCCCAGGAAACTGTATGTCAGGAAACAATATAACAGGAAACTGTATGCCAGGAAACTGTGCTATAAAAACATACCGGTATATAAAAAAAATGTGACCAAAAAAAATTGAAGCTCATAAGGATATCTGTCCAGCTCAATAAATAAGTACAATTCAATAAGTTAACTTAAGGATTTATCTTGGACAAATGTCTGATTTATATAGAAAAAAAAGTAAACAACCATAAATAACTGAAAATATTCAATGTTATACTTGAATAGATATGAGAGGAAAGGTATACCCATGTGGCTGCCAAAATGGGTAGCCATTCTGTTCAAAAAAATCATTATTAAATATCAATTTTTATACTCTGGAATTTAAAAATATGAAGGTAACAATAACATGTAAAAAAATTACCGGTCCAGATTCTTCAGGAATAACGGCAACTATTAGTTTTTTTCAAAACCGGTTTTAAAATTATTGAATGGATTACTGTCGACTGTCGACAATTCAACAACAACTTAAAGTATAGGAGTAGAAAAAGATTTATAAAAGACAGCGGTTGAAGTTAAGGTGTACTTTGTTTGGGTTTTGTACACAAAAGAGTATTGTGTTTTTGTTTACAAGGTTTAAAAATTGTTTTGAATGAAGTTATTTGATTTGAAGCAATATAAACATCGTGTTTGAATATTGCGATATTTTGGATTGAGATAATCTGCAAAACAATGTATTCGTTCATATTTGCCATCCTTACTGTCATTAGATAAGCATAATGTTTTTGGAAGATATGAACGAATTTTTAGGGAATTCTCAAAATCAATTGAAGTGGGATAACAGTTCCTTAATTCTCACTTCCTTGAAGTTATTTTATCCAATTCATTGGCAAGTATATAAATTTTAAAAGTATCCCATGATTCTGTAGGTTTTTTCAGTGCTTGTAATGACTGCAACAACTGTTTGGAGACTGTGTCTATCATCCGTCTCAGTTCAATTGCAGATTCTTGTTTAATAAATGGAATGTTGAGTATTGCTTGAACATGATTATAAATTATCAGCTTATAATTTTATTGTTGTATCCATTCAAAAGTGTTTCCCAAGCTACAAAGTAGTTGGCTCCAAAGATTCAATAGTTTGTGCAGCTCAAACCATTATATGCATTATCCGTTCTTTGCTCATAAAACTATTGAAATATTGTAGATCTTTCAACTTTCCTTTAATCAAAATTGGTTCATTCGTTTAGGAGAAGTTGATAAACACGCACACACAAAATATATTTTATGATAATAAAATATTGAAAAAAAACTGGTCTCTATATTTAAGAGCACTGTATAAAGATCTGTCATTCCATATTTATCTCGATACAATTATTGAAATATACACAATACCTATATCCAGATATATTATATTTTTTATGTGGAATTACACCTAAATGACGATTTATGTGGGCAATAAGTCCATTCATTAGATATTTACCATCTCCTACAATTCGTCTTACACTTGTAACGCGTTTCTTTCTTCACGTGGCTCCTGCCACACGAACACGTCACTATGGCCACCCTTGACTTTAAATCCTTCGACGGAATGCTCGGGCGCCAGATTTTTAACGTGGTTTGCTCCACGGTCCCCTGGCCCTTAGCGTCAAGAGTTCCAGATAGCCTCAGATGGAGGTTACGGAAAATTCCAGGGGTCTTGTTGAACTTACTTTAACTATCTATCAAAGTTACAACACGGATGTTTCAAATATCGGTCCTTCAATTAAAAGTTTATAGTTGATAACAAATGAAACAGGATTTTAACTCTCTAGTCTATTAATACTCTGTGGTCCTTTTATTTTTGAATCTACAGGGATAAGCAAGATAAAGGGGAAAAATATAGTAAAGGACGTAACGGTCGAGGCCGGTCAGTTCATCAAATATAACTTAAATCGGCCGGGTAACCAAACAAGTTGTGGCTAAGCCTCTTGCAAGTTCGGAAAACCCTTTGGATTCAAAGGAGACACGGAAAGCTACTGAAATGCGATAATAATAAAATATATGATCCACGGAACGGTAATAGAACGTCTGAATCTGCCGGGTAATTGAACGAGTTATGGCTAAGCTTCTTGCAAGTTCAAGAAACCCTCCGGATTCAACGGAGACACGGGAAGTTACTAATAGAATATATAGAACCACGCAACGAACGTCTAAATCTGCCGGGTAATTGAACGAGTTGTGGCTAAGCCTCTTGTAAGTTCAAGAAACCCTTAGGATTCAACGTAAACACGGGAAGCTACTAATGTGACAGTAATAAAGTAGAGTGCTTAAAGAACGGTTTAAATCTGCCGGTTAATCGAACAAGTTGTGGCTAAGCCTCTTGCAAGTTCGAGGTACCCTTTGGATT
>CAJUYG010000085.1:70141-108579 GCA_910591675.1 Galerucella calmariensis | reverse complement strand
TTCACGATTTATTTCAAAAACCGGACACTGCACTTATACATGTTCAAGACTCATTTGTATGATGTCATGCACATAGGTGGATCTTCCCTTCAAAGTAGATACTCGTGAGTGGAACATATATGACCCAGACGTAGTCGTGTCAAAATGGTCTGTGTTCTTCTTTTAGTGGGCAAGGTTCTCCAAGGTGTTATACTCCGCTTGACTTTTCTCAGTTTGCTACTTGAACCTAACCACATATTATGCCAATGTAGATGCACTTTTTCCCTAATGAGGCTCTTCAAATCTGATTTGGTGATTCTGTTCTCTGCAAATGGAAGGGATGAATTTTTTGATGTTCGCTTGGCAACCTTATCAGCGCTTCCGTTACCGCATATTCCTGTATGCGATATGGGACCCAAAGGACAGATACCGTTTCATGACAGCTATCAAGTTCAGCAATCTGTTTGTTGATCTGGACAAGAAGTTCATTGGTGTGATACAGTTTTCCTATAGTTACTGCTGCACTGAGTAAGTCTGTGACCAAAAGAAAATTTCCAGTTGACTGATCTCTGCATATATGTAATACCTTGTTAATTGCATATATTTCTGCAGAATATATACTGAATGTTCCTGGTAGTCTTAGTCCAATTATCTCGGAATTCGTAACAACAGCGCATGAGGTGCCATTTTCCATCTTTGATCCATCTGTGTAAATTATGTTATAGTCGTGATTTTGCAAAATAACATCTTTGAGGCTGTTTGTGATAACTTGTGTAGGTACTTCGTGTTTGTTAAACTTTGTAAGTCGGGTATCGATATTAGGTGCAACAGATAGCCATGAGGAACATCATTGGAAATAGGGAAGAATTTTGTTGGAAGGGAGAAACGGAGCTTTTGGTAGATTCTGTTTATTCGTTGTTAGAAAGGTACTGGGAGATGAGGGTAGTTATTATAAAGAGAATTCAATCTATCTGATACAACATATTTTTTGGACGGATGGTCTCCACACGAAATTACATTTGCAGCATATAATAAGCTTAACGTCTCTCTCCTTAGACTTAAGTGCATTTCTCCAGTGTTAACAATAACGCTTTCCCTTGGACTTGTACGATATGCTCTTGTTGCTAAGCGTCGCTCTGTAAGTTGAATCACGTCTAGTTTTTTCAAAGTACGACTTCTAGCGGATGCATACATAATGGATCCATAGTCTATGCGGATCTCACGAAACTGTTGTATATGATTATCTAGTAGTGCCTTTTGGTCACATTTTCAGTTAATATTTGATAGCATTTCAGGCAGGTTAATTAGATAAACAGGATTTTTTAAGCTTTCAATATGGGGGTTCCAGGTTAGTTGGTTGTCAAATGTCATCCCTAAATATTTTATTTCTTCAGACTTCGATGTTTTGATTATCGATAAATAGATTTGGTTGTAGAGGTATTTTGTGTCGACGTCTCAATACTATGCATCTGGTTTTTTGTGGCAATAATCGCCTCCACGGTTTGACATATCGTTGAATACTGTGAATATACCAGTTTGTATGCTGATGACCTTGTTATATACACGAGAGGTGAGATTCTAAAAATAATTGAGCGTAATCTCCAAGGGGAAGTTCTACTCGACAAAGAAGCTAATCATTCTGTCATTGAACAGTATGCAGTACCCAAAAATTCAGAGGAAACTAGAGGGTTCGTAGCATTCTGTAATCATTACAGACGGTTCATTCCAAATGCTGAGATATCCATACTGCTTTATAAGTTATCCGGGAAAAATGTAAAATTCGAGTGGTCGAAAGACTGCGAAAAGCCATCCCAAATCTTGAAATCGGCATTAATAGAGCCACCTATTTTGAATTTCAGGAAAAAACTTGTATTAACCACCGATGCGTCAAATAACCTACCTATAGCTTATGTTTCACGTGGCTTCAAGGAAGGTGAACTAAATAAACCAATAATTTTGGGAGTATTGTTAGCAATCCTCTGGCAAGTGAATCATTTCAAATGTTATCAATACGGCTTTCCACAATTTATAGTAAAAAAGGATCATAAACCGTTAACACATATGTTCTCGATGACAGAGCCGACATCGAAATTAACAGAAATAAGACTAGATTTAGAGGAGTATAATTTTCAAGTTCAATATTTGGAAGGAAATTCGAATGATGCAAGGATATCAATAGAGGTGTTGAACGACTTGTACATTGACACGTCTTAGCCATGTATAACGAGGTCGAAACTCGTCATAATAAAGCAAAGCTCGTATGGTTATTGCAAGTGTATGAAGGAGCGAGAAACTTCTGAAGAGCATGTGCAAAGTACATTCTTTCCGTAAAAGGAAGTGTGATGCGTAGGTTATGCAAGTTATGCATGGGAAAGCAAAAAGCAAAACACAGTTGCTCTCCCAAGCATTGGAGCAGAGTACATATAAATCTCTAAGGCTGCTAAAGAGGCGATCTGTACAGGGTTGGGATAAAGTATGGAACCAAGTAAGTATCTTTTGAACGAAAAAAACTATATTTTTGAAAATTTGTAAGTGTAATGGAACAAAATGCATCTGTTGTACATTTTTTGTTTATAATTTGCTTTCGGTTTAACCGGAAATGCCATCAACTTCTTCAATTTAAATGGGACACCCTATATATTTTTACAGATTCCAGAAGAGCTTGCTATTTTGAGTTCTTACATACCTACAGAGTTAAGTGTAAAAAAATTTGTTGAAACGAGAAATATAGCACTGTAATCAACCTTCCTTAAGTTTTTAACATTAGAGCAAAAAACTATTTAGATGAACTAATTAATGCATAGTAATAAATAAACGAGTTTCTACTGTTTAGTACGTCTTCTGTTCTCGAATTCTCAAATTCTAATTTTACAAAGGAGGATGTTAGGGTGTGAGGAAAAATCCAAAATCAATTATTCATTCAACAATATAGTATACAGACTTAGGCAAAAGTCCGGGACCGGAGAAATATCGAAGAAAAAATGATTTTTTTGGAAAATCTTTCCATATCACAAATTTAACTCCATTTTAAACTATAATTTTAAAATATTTTGAAATATACAGGGTGTTCCAATAAAGTGTGGCGTATCAAAGTTATATTTTTTCTCATGGAACACCCTATGTTTTATTGCATTTTCTGATTGCCCCTGAAAAATATCATACTCCTTCATGATGGATCCCTATACCTGAATACAGAGGGTTCCGAGTTATGCTGACTTTTTTTAAAATGTGAATATTTCGAAAAAAATTTATAACTCATTGATATAACAAATTCTAGCAAATTTTTTTCGAAATGTTCACATTTTTAAGAAAGTCAGCATAACTCGGAACCCTCTGTATTTAGGTATATGGAACCATTATGAAGGAGTATCATATTTTTTAAGGGCAATCAGATAATGCAATGAAATATAGGGTGTTCCATGAGAAAAAAATATAACTTTGATACGCCACACTTTATTGGAACACCCTGTATATTTCAAAATATTCCCAAATTATAGTTCAAAATGGAGTTGAATTTGTGGTATGAAAAGATTTTCCAAAAAATTCAAATTTTCTTCGATATTTGTCCGGTCCCGGACTTTTGCCGAACTCTGTATATTGAGTTAATTAATAAATTAAGGAATAGTCAAGGAGCTATCTACCCATTCCGGGAGCTCCGTGATTGAGCTTGATGGAATTTATTAAAAAAATTGAAAGTTAACACTTCGACGAATAAGGTTTGCTTTGTCGACGTGGATTTAATTGACAGTAAATATTTTGAATGAATTATATATCTATAAATCTTTGGTCATTACGGATTTTGATCAATTTCAAAGATACTTTTGTGCAAAATTATATATTCATTATTAAGAAAAGATCCGGTCGACCAATGATTTTTGGCCGGAAAGGTCGTGATGGTGTGATAGAGGCTAAGATGTTTCTATTATTGAATATATACTTTGTATCAACCTTCATTTATTATATGATGAAATCTAATTGAAATTTTCCCAAATTCCCATATTATTCTGTATATAGCTTGAAACGTAGGGAAGAAACCACAGGTGGGAAAAAGAAATGGCTTCTAAAGAAATGTCTTGAACGAAGTAGGTAAAATCCATGACAGTATAATCACCGAATAGTACCGAATAGCACCGAATAGTACTATTCGGAGGTATAATATTCAACCACATAATACAAACTGGTATGCGCGATACTTTCGGTAGTTCGTAAGTCACGCCGACCAAGCAAATCTTATTCGTCTGAGTGTTAACTTTTAATTTTTATGGAAAAAATGTATTAAGCCCAATCACATAGCTTTCAGGATTGGTGACTCCTCGCATAAAAGAATTTAAATTACAACAGTATCGATACATAAATAGTATATTAAAGTATAAGTGGATATTAAGGTCTTTAAAACACGCGCTATTTTTCAAGCACGACGACGAAGCCGGAGTGCTCGAAATAGAGCAAGTGTTTTGAAGACCAGTTATCCACGAATACTTCACGCTATTTTTTTCATTGGTGCACTTTGAAATTATAAATACTGGTCTATAACTACTACAAAAAATAAAAAATGAAAATCATAGATGGAAATAGGGACTAAATGTCAAATGGTTGAATTCTTGATGTATATGATGTATACCTTGCGTTGTCATGGTAATGCGAAAAACATAAACTAATTTTTATTTTGATGGAAGTTCAACCTTATTGAGTTCTGTGAATGTCAATAATATTAATTAAAATACCATTTCCTAAGATTTGAAAAATCGAAATATTAATATTTCAAACAATACAAACGGCACTTTCCATTTTAATTTATAAATTTGACATTGTTAAATATTGTTAAAATAAAAATTTTGACGTTACAAACTACTCCTGTCAGATCAATAATAAAAAAATTGTCATTTAGACATGATTTAGACCATAGATTTAGACTTCGTGTCTCGAGTTGTTGATGTTGCCACGGTAACTTTAAAACACGCGCGTTTTTTGAAAGTTCGACTTAAACACGCTGAGGCGTGCCTTAAATAGGTAAAATGGTTTACCAATAAAATAATATATTATTCAATTTTTATGCCTACAAGTAAATTTGATTTTTATGTTGATATTTTCGGTTCTCAGTGCCATATCGACCACTAATTTAATAGTTTTAGGTGTGTTTATGGGTTCTTAAATGAAGTTTCTCAAAATTTCACACACAACTGATTTAATTTCCAGTATTGCAAACTTTTGACCTGAAATAAATTAAACGAAATTACAATTATTGAGTAATTATGAAAGTTAACCTGGTACATTATTTGAGATTGTTGAATCTTGCGAATTGCAAATGAGTCACCTCAAACTTAACCTTCTAAATTTCACACTTGCACTTTACAATCTTGTGAGGGATTATTAATAGTCTAAATCAAAAAGGATAGATACGATACGAGGAGCATCAAGTTAAAAATAAAATATGGTATGAAGCTAAAACTCGAAATGGTGAAAAATTTAAATCAAGAGTCCAAGCTTCTTCTTTTTTTATTGAATTTGGGTGACAAGAGTTAAAAAGAATTACAAAATTTATGGATAAACATTTTCCTATAATTTTGTTGCCACTATAAACATATGACATCCAGTTGAAGTAACTTACCTATACAGTTCCGAGGACCAGCACTACAGGGAACATGAGCATAAAGCATATGGAGATATTTTTATAAAATTTTCCGGTAAAAATCTGTCAGGATCGAATTTCTCTGGCTCTGGCCAATCTTTGTCGTTCCCCAGAATATCATATATATGAATAGTTACATCAGTTTGCTTTGGTAGAAGGTACCCGTCAATTACGATATCTTCCTCTAATCTTCTAGTTATAACCGGTACACTTGGATACAATCTTAACCTTCCTTTAATAAACCTTTCAAACAATTTCAATTCATTTAAATCATTGATATCCGGATCTTTATCACCATCACCAACAACACGTATGATTTCTTCATATATTTGATTTTGTGGAATGGAAGAAGAAACCTCCATCCACATACTTTCCAACTGCACAGTACTCCAGAATCCTAGAGCACAGCACCTGGGAGATTACTGGATAGAAGAGGAACATTTGCCTAAGTTGAAGCCTGCAGACATCCTAAAATTCCTCAGGGAAATAGGACTAAAGGAACTACTAGTTTCTGAGACTCTCCTCAGAAACTGAGTAGAAGTAAGGGGGCACAATAGACCTTTTAGGTCTCAGTGAATGTCACCCCAAAAATCACATCACACATACATACATACATTCATATATTTCGTCCTACAAATGAAGAATATTACTCAAAATAAATTAATATCTTAGTGCGAATACATTATTCGTTGAGTATTTTTCAATTGATTTTATAGCTTTCAGTGAATCAGTGCATATTATGCAGAAAAGGAGTAAGAAAGTAGGGATTACCAAATGGCAAATAGCCCAACTATGAGGATTGAACACTGTTCACACAATGTCCAGATGTGTACCCATGTTGGTCAACTACAAATAATGCTTATCCAACTCCACTGTCTCGATTCATTAGTACCTATTGTTAAAGCCTCAGTTTTATTTTTTATTATTTGTAAGAACTATGATTTTGTAAACAAAGTGGTAGCGTCGCTTTGTCATTGTTTCGAGTTTCTGCTAGACGATTGCCGAAGGGAGATGTCACTGTTGAATACATCTTTATACAAAACGCATCGTTTTATTTTCTTTGCTCTTCGAACTAAAGTTCTGGAAGAATATTTTTAATGTTGTGAAAATTAATTAAAATAAAAAAATTAAAATTCAACTAGTCATTAGTGCAATTTATAACATGGTCCTTCGAATCAAATTGTAAACTTCTATGGTAGCAGTGAATTGCATAGCAGAATACAGTTTTTAACAAGCAAGAAACGGAATCGGCAAACAAATCGTCAAAGAGCCGACTTCAAGGTTGAGCACGTGCAGGTTGAAAAAAGTGTGGAACTCGCATTCCACACTTTTTTGCCCTTTTTTGTTTGTATAACCTATTTCCAATTCATTATCGCTTCGTTTTATGAGCATTTATTTAATTTTTTATAATATTTGTTGTTGAAAAACATTTTTATAAAGGTGAATAGTAGTTTCGATTGATATAATTTATAGGTGCATATTATTGAATCAATAGTTCAATTTTGTGTATGCATACGTATTTTTATAAAATAGAAAACAGATAATAAATAATGGACGCTCTAAAAAGGCGAAGGGGCGGTATAAAGGCCAGCTTAACAAATTTTATTAAATTCGTTGAAGGAAATATTACGGATGCCGGCATTGGTAACATAGGAATCGAACTAGAAAATCGGTTAAATACAGAGGAAGTTACGGTCTTACAAAAATTTATAGAAATACATGACTACATCGAAATACTTTGCAATGAAAATGAGTTATCAAGGGAATATAAAGAAAGAGCAGATTTCGAAAATAAATATTACAATACCATAGCTATTGCCAAAAAACACGTTAACGAATATTTGTAAGTTAAAAACAATAGAAATGGCTCCCAGCATTCTAGGTCGCACAACGGGTCTTTGATAGATACTTTGAAAAATGTAAAATTGCCCGATATCAATTTACCGGAGTTTGATGGTTCGTTGCGTAATTGGTTAGAATTTAGGGATGTTTTCGAGTCGCTTAAACACAGTAACGAATCTATCTCTGATATACAACGCTTTACGGGCGTCATTGAGGGGTGAACCTGCTCAGCTTATATTTTCTATAGAATTTCCTCCGCAAATAATTACAAAATTGCCTGTGAATTATTGAGAAAACGGTATAATAACAATAAAATGCTGATACATAACCACATTAAAAATATTTTCAGTATAGGGCCAATGAGTAAAGAATCTCCAAAAGCTATTCGTAGAATTTTGAACGACTTTACAAAAAATGTACGCGCTTTAAGCCAGATTGGGTTGTCGGTAAGTGAGTGGGATGTACCCATTGTTTATCTTATTAGTTCAAAATTGGAAAAATCTACGAATAGAGAATGGGAATCATTCAAATCTGAAGGTATGAATTTTCCTAAATTAGATGATCTCGAAGCATTTTTATTGTCGAAAGCAGAACTTTTAGTTTTAGTTGTTAAAGACGACAATGACACATACAAACAATCGGAACATGAAACTTCTTAGTGCGTTTTCTGCAACAGTGAACATTATATACAGAGTTGTCCAAAATTTCCTAAAATACCGGTCGAAAAACGCGCCGAAAGTATTATTTTATTAAGGCTATGCCTTAATTGATTAAGGCCAGGTCATATCAATAAGGGTTGCAGACGCTCTACGTGCAAAAAATGCCATGCTAAACACCATACTTTATTACATAAAAACAAATCACCAAACAGTGAAAATAACATGAATGAAAATGACAGTCTTGCAACTCAAGAAAACGTAATGCCTTGGAGAGAAAATTCGAGGGTAACAATTAATAATTCAGCTAGTTGTACAGTGAACGAAGTTTTGCTTTCTACTGCGCTTGTCGAAGTTTTTGATAACTCTAAATGCACCGAAATGAATAATTTAGATGTGTGGTGGCATGGACCCAAGTTTTTGCAAGTTTTTGCAGTTGGACCAGTCAGAATGGCCAAAGAATCCGCAACAGAAGGTTGCTATAACTGATCTTCGGAAATTAAAACTAGTTACAATACGATTACTGAAATTGGCGAAAATCACATCCTTCACAGGTTTTCTACGCTTATAAAGTTGGAAAGAATCGTCGCGTTATTGCGTCGGTTTGTAAACAATTGTAAAAGGCCTACCGAGCGCAAGATTGGCCCATTATTAAAAGATAAAATTGACCAATCATTCAAATTAACATTTAAACGTGTTTAGCAGGACGTTTTCAAAAATGAGATAAATCAAACAAAAAATCAAAAACTTAAGTCATGTAAAATTTTAAGCTTAAATCCATTCATTGACCACTTTGGATTGTTACGAGTTGGTGGGAGATTATCAAATGCTAAATTTGAATTTTGGAGGTCCCTGGGAAGCAGGCGTAAAAACCATGAAATATCACTTGAAGCGCGTTGTCTCTAACACGGTATTAACGTTCGAGCATTTTTATAACCTACTCGTAGAGATCGAAGCGATAATGAATTCACGTCCTTTATAAGTCCTCTCCCCTAACTCCGACGATCTCCGACGCAGATCCTCGACGCCCTATACCAAGTCCAGACGTAAGAAGCCCACCATGCAACCGTTTGCTATTGTACCAGTACTTGCAGCAAATAAAGCAGCACATTTGGACCCGCTAGAGCAGATAGTATATCTCTGAACTACAACAAAGGAGAAAGTGGAGACAAAATGGTAATAGTTTGAAACCGGGCGTGATAGTGCTTGTTATATATGATAATGCGCCACCCATGAAGTGGAAAATGGGTAAAGTAGTTGAAGTGTTTCTCGCTAAAGATAGTGTCGCTCTTGTTGCTCTGATGAAAACTGACTGTGGGCATATAAAAAGACCGTTTACAAATATTTGCCCCTCACCTATAGACTCTTAAACTTTGTATTTAGTTGAGAACCTAGTGTTTCAAGGCGGGGGGCATGTTAACGCCTCAGTTTTTTTTATCATTTTTATCAACGTCGCTTTGTCATTGTCTTTAGTTTCCGCTAGGCGATTGCCGAAGGGGATGTCACTCACAGCACACCCTCTAGTGCTACGTTCATAAACTTACTCAGAGTAAGGATAGTTTACTCCAAACGTTCATAGATTTACTCTACCAGTATAGAGTATGCTTTTATAAACGTTCAGAAACCTACCCGGAGTAACCTCTGCATACTCCGCTTTTTAATGGAGTATAATATACTCTGACAGTTATGACAGTTTGGCTTATATAATAGCTCAGTTCAGATAAGTTCCCAGGTTATTTTTATTGATAATATTATTAATATTAATATTCAACTCATCCATGGTTAATTAATTTCTATTTTCGAAATGGAAAATATAACCCCAAATTCATATACACAACACAATGACATTTGATTTGACTCCGGCCGGTGTAGCCTCTGAACGGTTACTCCGAGTAATCAACAAACATTCTTTTCTAATCACGTGATCATACTCTTCTCTGCTCACTGGAGTAAGTTTATGAACGTAGCCTAGCAGTTTAACTCTCATCTACAATTTGTATCCAAGTTATAATATCGAGCCCACCCGCTTGAGAGCGCATTTGTAACTTGACGTTGCAGAATCGCCCCATCGGAGGGAACGTCACGTGAACTGTTAGTTATTGAAAGTTACGAACATTTTAATTTTTATTAGTTGACATTCAGTGGTTTAGTTTAGTATTTTAGTTTATGAACATTTAATTGTTTGTTGTATTATAAGACAATTGAATTAGTCGAAGCAGCTTTGAACTGGGTTATATACCTGAAGCATGGAGAAGGGCAATAGTAACCTCCATTCCAAAAATTGGAAAAAGGGACACAACAAACCCCAAATCCTTTAGAACAATTAGTCTAACATCGTTTGTACTCAAAACGATGGAAAAGGCTATTGATAACCATATTAGAACGGAAATCCTAGAGAGACTACCTCTCCACCCATGTCAGCATGCCTACCGGGCAGGCAGATCTACGGAGACTGCACTGGTACAACTGACGGAGGATATCCGAGGTGCTCTAGACAACCAAGAAACTGTAGTATGTGCATTTTTGGACATAGAAGGAGCTTTTGGCAATACTCCACATGAGGCAGTCAGAAGAGCATTGAACAGAAGAGGTGTAGACAGCACAACGTCCAAATGGATGTCGGAACTGCTCACCACAAGAATAGCAGAGACGAGGACGAGCAAAGACATTGTCTCCATCTGCACTACCAGAGGATGCCCACAGGGAGGAGTAGCATCCCCATTAATGTGGAATCTGACGGTTGACGAACTCCTGTGTGGTTTGACGGATCTCGGAGTATCCTGCCAAGGATATGCAGACGATATTGTCATAACAGCCAGGGGGAAATTCGAAAACACCCTTTGCGATATTGTACAAAAGGGTCAGAACTATACAAATAGCTGGTGTAGGCAAGTGGGACTTAGCATCAACCCCACTAAAACCATCCTGATAGCCTTCACTAAGAAAAGAAAACTCAACCTCAAAACCATAAAACTTGATGTGAACGAGATTGAATGGAGAAAAAAATCAAGTATCTAGGTTTAACTCTAGACAGTAAGCTCCTGTGGAACAAACACGAAAAGGAGATTACATACAAGGCAAAAATGGCTATAATGGTGTGCAGGAATCTGGCGGGAAGAAACTGGGGCTGTAACCCAAAAATTCTAAGCTGGATGTACACTGCCATAGTGAGACCAATTATCACTTATGGAGCCATTGCGTGGAGTAGTAGAACTAGCCTATTGAAGACGAGAGAAAACCTCTCCAAAATTCAAAGACAAGCCTGTATATGCATAACAGGAGCAATGAGAACATGCCCAACGGCAGCCATGGAAGTGATTCTCAACCTCACCCCTCTACATATGGTGGTGGAAAGTGTTGCAGAAAGAACAAGATACAGACTAAGTAGAGAGGGAATCAATAAAAAAAACCACCTCCTCACTTCTAAGAAATCAGACAACCTGGGACATGCCACAAGAAGGAATCATGAAGAAGTATAACTTTTCAAAGAAATTCGTTACGAAAATGAGCAACAAGAAGGAATGGGATCCAAATACAATTACCAGACTTGGAAAGAATGCCATTCAATGGTACACAGACGGATCAAAAGCAATAGAAGGAACTGGGATAGGAGTGTTCGGGCCAGGAACCAAACACTCCGAAAGCTTGGGAAAAACCCCAAGTATCTTTCAAGCGGAAATCCACGCCATAAGAAAGTGCGCCCAGTTCAATATTGATAAAGGATACAGAAGACAAAGGATTATCATAATGTCGGATAGTCAAGCAGCCATTAAGGCACTGAGCTCTTGTGTAATCAGCTCCAAAATGGTGTGGGAATGCCTAGACAAACTCAATGAACTAGGCGAGAACAACAGAGTCACCTTACTATGGATTCCAGGACACACTGGAATAGAAGGAAATGAAATAGCAGATGAACTAGCAAAGAGGGGGACTGAAATACCTTTCTGGGAGCCTGAACCCTTTTGCGGAATCAGCCCCAATGTAATATTGGAAGAAATAAGCAAAGCCGAGAAAAAAAGAAGATCTGACCATTGGGAAGATCTATTAGGGCTTATACAATCAAAGACTCTTCTAGGTGACTACAACCTGTTGAGATCAAAAGAATGCATAAGTCAAAGATAAACTGCGCTAAGAGTTTTAGCAGGGATCCTAACAGGACATTGTCGCCTGAATGGGCACCTGAAAAAGCTTAAAATAGTGGAGGAAGAAGAATGCAGATTTTGTGGAATGGAAGAAGAAACCTCCATCCACATACTTTCCAACTGCACAGCACTCCAGAATCCTAGAGCACAGCACCTAGGAGTAAGTAACGACTTAATAATAGGAAATACGATGTGGGAACAAAAACTAGAAGATGAATATACATTTGTAGCGGAAGAAAGAAATGCAAAAAGTTCAATCGATTACATAGTTTATACACAAAATCTATCAAATATTGTGAAAGAAATCTGGTAACAAACCACAGATTAGTAATAGCGGAATATGAAGCAAAAATAAGGAATACAGAATTAGTAAGATTCAGTAGAATTACAATAGGTAAGTTAAGAAACACAGAAAAAAATGTAGATATCAAGAAGAGACAAGCAGGGAATTCGGAAAAATGATAAATGAAAACAACGAATGGACACTTGAGAAACGGTGGACAGTATTCAAACAAATGGTTCCTTAAGGCTGTGCGGAGGTTTTAAAATTACTTTAAATCCACATTAGTAACACAACACTTTCCCCTACCTCGTATTGAATATCTTTTTTCTCAACTTCAAAACGGTCAAACATTTTCGAAATTCGACTTATCTGAAGCATATCAACAAGTTCTACTGACAGAGGCATCTCAAAAGCTTGTTACGATAACAACACATAAAGGTATGTTCTCATACACGCGCATACCCTATGGTATAAAAACGGCTCCATCCATTTTTCAGAATACTATGGAACAGCTCTTTTTGATTCCAGGGGTAGCATGTTTTCTAGATGATATTTTTATTACAGGGAAGAATGATCAGGAGCACTTGAATAGATTGGAAAATATTCTCCAAATATTGCGGGAATGTGGTCTTAAAATAAATAAATATAGTTAAAAAAAACTAAAAACACGCTTTTAAAGAATATCGAAGTAAAAAGTTGAAAATAATCTTAAAAATAAACTTAAAACAATAGTATATAAAAAATATATATATAATCATACACCCTTTTACCGTTAGGTGTCGGGTTTACCTACATTTAATTTTAATTTTCATATATAAACGTTTTCCATGCTCTTAAGTCTTTTGCTAATATAGCAGCTTCTTTCCATGTCTTTCTTCTTTGTTGTATTATGTTACCCACCTCTTTATTCCATGTTTTCCTGGGTCTTCCCCTTTGTCTTTTTAGCTGTGTTTTTGCTTCGTATAATTCTTCTTACTTGTCTGCTATTACTCATTCGTTGTATATGTCCCCACCAACTCAATTGTCGTTGTTCAATAAATTTCAAGATTGGTTCAACCCCCAATTCTTTTCTCATACTTGTATTCCGAACTCTGTCCCTTTTTGTTACTCCTATTATTCTTCTCAGGTACTTCATCTCAGCGGCGGCTTGGATTTTACTTTTTTGTGAGTTTGAAAGAGTCCATGATTCACATCCATATGTTAGTACAGGTCTATATATGGTATTAAAAACTCCAATTTTCGTTTGTTTAGAGATTTCTTTTTTATTGATAAATTTTTGGTTCATTGCATGATATAATTTTATTGTTCTAAAGAGTATCGAACTAAAAAGTTGGAAATAATTTTTAAAATAAACTTGAAACAATAGTATATAAAAAAATACTAGTATAATTGAGGGAAAAGCGTGGGGTGCTCGATATACGAAAATTATGGCACAAAGCGCCCCACGCTTTTCACTCAATCATACTAGTATTTTTTATATACTACTGTTTTAAGTTTATTTTCAAAATTATTTCCAACTTTTCAGTTCGATACTTCTCAAAGGCGTGTTTTTTTAATTTTTTTTTTTAAACCATATTTATTTTTCATTTTTTAGTTCGATTTATTGTCAATAGAGTTTTTCTTCAAGTTCTTATTGATAGTATTATAAATTTCCGACAGAGGGTGCACGAATGTAGAATTCTTCTTGAACAACGTAATAAAATTCGATCTTATAATTTTATGTTTTGCTACAAATATAAATGAAATTTTTCAATTAATTATTTTAGACAGAGTTGTATCATCTTGTGCTTGATGATTTGTGAAATGATATTACACTATTTGCGACTAACTAATAATAACAACCCACGTCCAGAGAATGTAGCCGGTGACGTCAGCACAAACCTGCGCCTTAGCCCGCTCAGCTAACGAACGCATACTAACAATCAAAGGAGAGTTACAAACCCACAAACATACAAGTGAAGCTAATAAAAGCGTGATAAAAAAGGAAAATGTTTTTTGTTTCAAGATTCGGTAAAATATTTAGGGCACGTGATTGATAAGCAAGGGCTGAAAGAATTTCAGCAATCAAAAATTTTGGAACTCCCAGCTCAACGACCAAACTTGAATCATTTTTAAGGATGGTAAATTTTTATTGCCGGTTTATACCGAATGTTTCACACATTTTAAAACCTCTATATAACTTACTTAAAGGGACGTTGACTGGTACTGGGGAAATGATTGCCGACATAGTTTTGAGAAAATTAAAAAGCTATTATCTGTATTGTAACATTTTGACCTAGAAAAAGAGGTAAAATTAACCCTTTCACTGCTTAATTCTTGAAAATAAGTCGTGCCACCAGTGCGCAATTATTCAGCGCTTGCAAATAAATCCGTCTTGAGCAGCACGTGCACGGAAAACCATATTTTCAAACACGGTAATTCGTCACCAAACTGCTCCTATCGTATATATCCACAAACGCTATAAGAACTTAGAAATCGGAAAATTACATTTATTATACTTATAACTTATAAATATAAACATTATAAGGCATTTATCAGAAAACTAGAAATTTTTTACAGTGTGGTAATGGAACATAACACCTAAATCTGGAGACGAGTCCCCAGTGCTCAAGACGTGTGAAATAAAGTCACGTGATTTGGTCTCTATTGCCCGAATCGTTGTCTGATATTTGTTGTAAGCGTCATTCGATAGCGGAAATAATCGATTTCAGCACATAACATGAAAATAAATGCTTGCATATATACAGTGTGTCGCATTTAAGATGAAGACACTCCCATATTTTCGCTGTTTGAAGAATTACAGATTCGAATTTGTGTAGAGTCATACAGGTTGATGGGCCACATTTCTTGAAATAGTCAACTGAAATCTGAACTTTGAACTCAACCTACTACGATTTCACAAACAGGACCGCTTCTCGATATTTTGCTTCGCGTGAGAGATATCGAAAAATTTTATTGAAAAAAGTTGTTCAGAATATTATGTTAACCCCACATACCAAGTTTTATCACAAAATTCGCATTATTCATTTTCTCATTTTTTGGTCTAAGTGTACAAAATTATTATTTATTTTGATAATTATTGTGCCGTGGAAATTAAAATCTTGACACGGTGTCATGTGTTCGAATATTCTAGTAAAATAAACAGCACTTTCAAAGGAAGTTTGATCAAATTAATCAATATCTTGTGATAATAAATGTGGGTGGGCAAAAAAATTTTAACATTAAAAATGCGAATTTTGTGATGAATTTCGGTATGTCGGGTTGAAATGATATTTTGAACAACTTTTCCGAATATTTTTTTAGATATTTTTTACGCGAAGCAAAATATCGAAAAGTGACCCCATTTGTGAAATCGTAGTAGGCTGAGATTAAAGTTCAGATTTCAGTTGATTAACTTGAAAGATGTGGCCCATCAACATGTATGACTCTGCAAAAATTCAAATCTGCAATCTTTCAAACAGCGAAAATATGGGGGTGTCTTCATCTTAAATGCGACACACTGTATAAACGTCTCGCGCACTGAGGGCACGAGAAAAAATTGCGAATATATCAGGCTTGAGCAGCGGATGGGTTGATGGTAGATGCTTCTAGTTTTGGTTTAGGTACCTTGAAACCAATTATTGTTTGAGCACCAATGAAACAATACGTGTTGGGCGCTAATGAAACAATTAAAGTTTAAAGTTGGATGATGATGAAAAACTAGATTTTTAAAATTAACAAAAAATTGATTTTAGGTTGTATTGTAGGTTCTTGCCTAACTAACCACTTAAATTTGGTAGCAACTAGGCCAGTTCGCAGGACTTAGTTACTTATTGATGTTAAACAAAAAAATTAGAAAAGAAAAGAGAAGGCAATTTTAGGGCGCCACTAATTTTCTTTCCTAAAAGAAAATTAGAAACAAAATCAAATTTAAGAGTTAGCTAACTTTAATCTGTTAAGAGAAAAATGAAAAAATACGTTTCTGTATAATAAATAAAACTAAAGAAGTGAAATAATGTATATATTAAATTTCATCAATTACAAACAAAATAGGTTAGTATGATATAAATAAAAAAATACTTATAGTATAGACTACTTTTGAAGATGATGTCGATGGAGATATTATCCAGTACAGCTGGAGAAATCTGCAACTTAGCCTGGGACTGTGTTCTTCCACTATTGTCTTATTGTAGTTTCACCATGAAACCGCTTCTGGCAGGTTTAAAAAAGCTTTTTGTCTACCAGGCACTGCTAGTTTTCCAGGTACTGTTAGTTTTTCAGGTACTGTATTTATTTAGGTACTGTTTTTCCGGTACTATTAATTTATCAGGTACTACCAGCCTTCTAGGTATTGTGCCCCAGAAACTGTGCTCCAGAAACTGTGCTATAAAACATACCGGTATATAAAAAAAAGGTTACAAAAAAAATATGAAGCTAACAAGGATATCTGTCCAGTGCAAAAAATTACAATTTACTGATTGAACTTAAGGATTCATCCTGGACAAATATCTGAATTTTTCAAAAAAAACAATTTCATAATATTTAAAAATATCCTTGGCTAGATAGGAGAGGAAATGTGGCTCTCAAAATGGGTAGCCATTTTGTAAGAAAATATTTATAATAAATTGGTGATTTAGAAAAAAAATTATTAAAATGTGAAATTAGCAAATAGAAAAAAAACGTACCAGTAATCCAGATACTCAAGTAACAAAAGCAGGAAGGATTTTAATTTCAACAAACTAAGTTTCACGTGGATTACTGCACAGTTGTTGTATCGTCGACAAACGATGAGAGAAGCCACGCTGGGACCTTCCTCATTCTTATTTAAAGAGCATTTCAAATTTTAAATTTCGCGGTAAAATACATTAAGAATCTTGATTTTAGGTTTCGTAGTTTATTCCACCACGAATCCGAAAAGAGAAATAATTTATTAATTATTTGAATGAAAAATTTTTTGGAAATATTTATAAACCATTCCACCAAAAATCAAAATTCTAAAATGATTTTAGCAATTATTAATACCTGAAATGTTAACTTACAAAGTTAACGTTTCAACCTCTCTTAGTCATATATTCGATGATTGGTCTGAGCGACCTATTGCATTTGCATCTCGTATTTCAAATTCTGCGGAACAAAATTATTCACAGATTGAAAAGGAAGCAGCCGCAATTATATTTGGGGTTGAAACATTTTTTCAATATATATATGGAAGGACATTTTTTTTTATTTTCGGATCACAAACCTCTTTTAGCAATTTTTGGAAACAAAAGGGGTTTACCAATTTTTGCCGCGATGCAAAGATGGGCTCACATACTATCTGCTTTTGATTATGAAATTAAATTTGTACCTTCTTCAAAAAATATAGCAGAATGGATTTCGAGATCACCGGAAAAAAATATTTTTTTAATGCACAGGAAAGTATTCTTAAGTTAAGTATCAATCCTAAAGTTTAATTTTTGAATTATATTCAAGAATCACAAATTCCACTAAATTTTAAAAAAATTAAAAATGAAACTAACTCCGATCCACTTTTAACTAAAATAATGTTCTACGTACAAAATAGATGGCCAGCAGAGTGTCCTTCTTCAGACATCAGGCCATATTTTTTGCATTAAAATGAAATATCAACCGGAAGAAACTGTTTATAATGGAGATACCGTCTTATTATACCTAAGAAATTTTATGGTCAAATATTAGATGAACTATATAAATCCCATATGGGGGTAGTAAAAATGAAAGCCTTAGCTCGATTCTATTTTTGGTGGCCCTCATTAAATGCTG
The DNA here is from genome assembly GCA_910591675.1 of Galerucella calmariensis. Classification (NCBI taxonomy): domain Eukaryota; kingdom Metazoa; phylum Arthropoda; class Insecta; order Coleoptera; family Chrysomelidae; genus Galerucella; species Galerucella calmariensis. The sequence goes on along the minus strand of CAJUYG010000085.1, from coordinate 90,288 downwards.
ATATTGAATCTTTGGAAAAAGTTGTGAGGCTTGTAATGCATACAGCTCTAATCCACACAAAAATTCATTGATTGTATGGAAGTGGCCAAAAGAAGTGTGGACAAGGCTACATGCTGATTTTTTTGGGCCAATCCATGGGAAAACATTTTCAGTGATTCAGGACGCCGCATCTAAGTGGTTGGAAGTCTTTGAGGTAAAACTTTTATCGGCATCTAGAACAATTGAATTATTTAGGGAGTTTTTAGTAGATTTGGGTTGCCAAGAGAGCTATGCACTGATAACGGTCGAACTTTCAAACATTTTCAGTTCAAGGTGGTATAAAACATAGTACAGGGGCTCCTTATCATCCTCCTACAAACGGGCAAGCGGAAAGTGCAGTAAAAATTTAAAAAAATGCCATCCTAAAATCTAAGTATGAAAATCCTGAATTAGAATTAAATCTGATATTGCAGAGATTTTTGTTTCATTTTAGTAATACACCGCATACAACAACAGGAGAATCACCTGCAAAAATGCTTTTTGGTCGGGGATTAAGAACCAAATTTGACTTACTCATGCCTTCAACCGTGGAAGTAATAAAATCGAATCAAGAACGACAACAACAAAATTTCTCGTCTCGCGTGGAGGATATTATTTTCGAAATTAATGATAGGGTATGGATAAAAGATTTCCGACTACATTCTAAAGCTCCTTGGTGTTCGGGCATAATTACAGATGTGTTGGGTCGGAGAGCTTACATGGTTAAAACTGATAGTGGTATGGATTGGAAAAGACACTCTGATCAATTGAAATTAAAACATGAAACTACTTGTAGTGTAAATCCAGACGGGGTTTCAATCATACCACGATCACAAATAAATAATAATGTTGTACTTGATGTAAATAATGTGCAAAACAGTGAAAACAGTTACATTGAGGAGAGTGCGCTTCCGGATACTAATGAGTCAAATGCAAATATTGGTGTAAGAGTGGAAATTGACGAAGTAGGTAAAGCGTTTCCGGATACTAATGAGTCAAATGCAAATATTGATGTGAGTGTAGAAATTTACGATGTAGGAAAAGAAGGAGATAACTCCGGAAGGAAATTACGTGGGACGAAAGTTAGTAGTTGAGGTGCGCATGCGTCCGAGCAGCCTTTAACCTTCTATTCGATGTGACTGAATGTGAGCAGATTGGCACAGTTGGTAGGGTACTGAGCTCACAACTCAGAGGTCGTAGTTTCAAAGCCCGGTCAGGACCTGGTTTTTTTTAGTTTTCTTTTTCTTATTCTCTGATATTTTTATGAATAATTACACTTTGATCAACCGGGTTTGGGCCTGGGTTTTATTTTTGTTTTGTTTTCTATTTCTTATTTTCTGATTTTTTTTATACATAGTTACACTTTAATCAACCGGGCTTGGGCCCGGGTTTTTTTTTTAGTTTTCTATTTCTGATATCTTTTTACATAGTTCCACTTTGATCAATCGGGTTAGGGCCTGGGTTTTCTTGTTGTTTTTTTTTTGTTCTCTATTTCCTATTTTTTTGATATTTTCATATACTTTCAGTTGCCTATCGTTCATCTTCGTGATCGATGCTGCATGATCGGCTAGACGCTAGTGAGCATAGATATCATAGATAATATAGCTAGTGAGTCGATAGACTGCTTAGGGTGGTGGAGGATCGCAGTGCGGCTGGTTCAACTCAATCGCTTATTACGGAAACATAGCTCACTGGTTGCTTGGTGGGTCGCTTGGAGTGACCCTCCAAGTAACACGCTTGCATTGCGGCCGCGGCTTAATTAATATATTTTTCCCGATAACATTTCATATGTTAATTTATTAGGTTAGAAATATTCATATTATGTGAAAATAACTGATCTTACTTCTATTTGCAGTGTTCATTTTCGCTTATTTGCAATTTGTGCACTTTTAAATCACTTTTATGTAAACAAACCGAATTATTGTAATGTATTTTCTTCCAAATTTATGATTTTTCATGCCACTCTAGAATTAATCCAAAATTTCCAAAACAATGTATCTAAACAACTCATTTTTGTTACCAGTATTTGTACAATTTGTTGATTTTTCAAAGCCAACTTGATATTACAGATACAATTTTATAATCCAACAGGATTTTATGTAAGAAACACAAAAAGTGTAAGCTTATTTTTCTCGAAAACGGTTCATGATATCGATTTGAAAGAGAAGAACATTTTTTATGAAAATCATCCTGAATTTTCCAATTCAGGCTTGAAAATAAAATTTTTTAAATAAAAATACCTGTTTGTCCCCCCGACTGACACGCTTGTGAGGGATCTGAAAAAAATTTATTTACAGCGAACGACTGGTTTGTAACTGTTTATTGATTATACCAAGTTTGAATATTTCGAGTAACGGTATTTTTGAATAATTTGAAGAAAACTCTCATAAGGAAGTCTTCTTCAAAGGGCTGTAGCTTCCTTATGAAGTATTTTCGGATTGAGGTAATTTGAGCTAAATCGTCTTAAAATCTCTAGTAACTGTAGTTTTGGTTTGGTGGGAGAGTTTCTGGACACCCTGATAAGACCTGCAGAAGAAATATGAAGAGAGAAATAAGAAGAAGGCTACAACAAAGTACGGTGAATCTCTAGGATAGGTGAGGTATTTTTTCGTAAACCTCAACCTTGTTTGATAATGTTCCAATATCTTTATCGAAGCACTGAGTTTGGATGTTCTTAATAATTGAAGAAGTAGCATTCTCTAGCTCGTGTACCGATAGAGAACCTGTCAATTGTGCATTATTGTTTTTTGTGTTTTGTACAAACCGTTGAATATAAATGTTACTGTCCTTTGAAGCTTAGGGAAAGTCGAGAACTTTGACGAGAGCTTGGGCCAAAACTTTTCTTCAATTACAGTGGTAGTGAAAATTTTCTTTTTTATTTCAGGAGGATCCTCTATGGGGCGAAATTGAGAAAATTCACTAAATAGAAGATATGAGTCTTTTAGAAATAATGGATCGTTGAACCAAAGATCTAAATTGTCAAATTTTCCACGTGAGAGCATGTCTTCAGCATTATGAAATAAGAACCTTTTCGACATACAGTCTGCAAAAAGTAGTGGTCTGGTGCTGGAGGTTCAGTTCAAACTGCAAGAAGACAATCCTCTAAAGGAATTTTGAAACACTCAGTGCAACCGAGCTAAAGAGGTCCTCCAACTCACTAGTACAAATTTCTCAGCATCAGACGTTTAAGAAAGAAATCACACAATCAACTTCCACTGAACCAAAGTAAGCTATTATGTTTAAATCCATTTCTTGATTTTTCAAATTACTTCAATTACTTGAAATCACTTTGAAAGCATTTTATAATGGTTCTTATTGGATTAATTTATCGCTATAAAAGCAATAATAAAACTCTTTTGTAACGAACATATTTACTAATAATAAAATAGTTTTTTAATTGTTATTTATGAAAGTGAATTGCTTTCTGCAGCAGATTGGTATAAAAGCGAGTGATTATTTTATTGTTGTTTCATAGTTTTACAAAAAAACAGTAAAAAACAAATATGTTGCATAAGGAGGTCTTTCGACTTTAAAATGTTAAGACAACTATAATCATAAAACTGTTATAAAATAGCCTTCATTTTTATTTGGTATAATTATAATGTTTGTTTGCACGTACAAACAAAATGTCCTACAGTAGATGGGAAAAAATTGAAAGAAGAGGTACAATTCACAGAAAACTTGAAAGTGAATATCATGAGATCGTTAGTGACTCACAGATAAAAAGCACTAGTGGCTCTAGCTCTAACAATCATTCAGAGACCTTGAAGATTATCAATCGAAATGACCCACTTTAACAGAGGAGACTGATGGACTCAACATTAATTGCAATACCACTGAATAATGTTGAGCGGGAAGCTGAAATAGAAAGTTGATTGCTCTTATGCAGGAGACGTTCATGTTGAAAAAGTTATTTATGTTTTAAGAGCGAAAAGTGATACAGTATTGCTTGAGAGTGTTGATGTGGTCTTTTTATAGTATTTTAGAGGAAAGATTATAACAGCAACTTTTGACGTAACAAGATATATTTACTCAATGTCAACTACATATTATTAAAACAATAAGATCAATAAAACAAAAGGGATGGTCAAACATAGAAAATGTTCTTCGTACAGGGTACTTCAACACCTTCCCTCATTGAACTGTTTGGCCATACCAATAGCCTCTCGAAACGTTTCCAATCGTGGTTTAAAGAGCGGCTTTGTCATGAGATCAGCTAGTTGGAATTCAGATGCAACCTTTTTAACGACTACTGAATTTTCTTGAACTAACTCTCTTACAAAGAAGTGCCTGAGATGTATATGTTTCGTTCTACGATGAAACTCTGGATTTTGTGACAAACGAATAGCAGCTTCATTGTCTACACTCAAAATTGGAACTGACTTGAGGGGATCAATTTCTTTGTAAAGCCTATTCATCCAAACTATCCCTTTGGCAGCTTCACTTGCAGCTATTATCTCCGCTTCTGTCGTAGAAAGTGCTACTGATGTTTGTCGTTGGCTCATCCAGGATATTGCAGCACCTGCATACATGCAAACAACTCCAGATGTGGAACGACCTGTTGTTTCATCTCCGCCATAATCTGAATCACTAAACGTCTCCAACTTTCCTTGTAGTCCAAACTTATAAAGCAGTCCAATGTCTGTTGTGCCTTTTAAATATCGGAAAATTCTTTTGACCTTTGAAATGTTTTGAATGGATGGATTTTCTAAGTTTCTTGACACAACACTAACAGCATATGCTATATCAGGTCTGGTACAAGTCATCAAGTACATCAGTGCACCAACAGCTTCCCTATAGGGAAAAGTAGTATTCGAGTCTTCCTCACTTTCCTTCCCTACTTGAAGACTGCCTTTTACCATGGGTGTGGAAACTGGTTTGCAATCCTTCATACCAAAACGCGCCAAAACCTTTTTGGTGTATGAAAACTGACTGAGATTTATATCACCATTCTCTGCTCTCTTGATTTCCAGACCAAGAAAATACGTAGCAGGTTTTGTGGTGATCTTGAATTCTTTCTTCAAACTTTCTAGGAAGAAGATCTTCATTCTTTCATTATTGCAGGCCAGTAAACCGTCATCAACGTATAGAGCTAACAGAAGCAAGTCTTGTCCTTGATTTTTCACAAATAGGCATGGATCAGCATCGCTTTGCTTAAAACCAAGTTTTTCAATAAATTCTGTAAACCGTTTATTCCAGCATCTTGGTGCTTGCTTTAATCCATACAAACTACGTTGAAGTTTACAAACTAGTCCGCTTTCGTCTTCATATCCCTCTGGCTGCTTCATAAATACTTCTTCTTCAAGTTGACCGTTAAGAAATGCTGTACAAACATCAAATTGGGTGAGCGACATGTTTCTATTGGCGGCAACACTAAGTAATGCTCGTATAGTGTCTCCTTTTGCCACTGGACTGTAAGTCTGATCATAGTCCACTCCTTTCCTCTGAGAATAACCCTTTATTACTAATCTTGCTTTGAACTTGTCTATTGAACCATCTGGATTGTTTTTCAGCTTGAACACCCACTTGTTCAAAATTGCTTTCTTGTCTGGTGGTAACTTGGTCATTACCCACGTGCAATTTTCTTCAAGTGACTGTAGTTCTCGCTGCATAGCTTCGATCCAATTCTCTCGTTCTTTGCAAGTTATAGCTTCTTTGTAGTTTAGTGGTTCTTCTGGCTCTATGATTTCAGCAGCAACTGTCAATACAAAATCATTAAGTTTTTCTGGCTTTCTTAGTGTTAACCTATCTCTTAACTGTCGTCTTACTTCGGTATCCTTTTCGTCAAAATCAGATTGAACAAGTTCTTCTCTACAGCTTCCTAATGATTCATCATTTGGTACCTCTTGTGGTTCTGGATCTACTTCGGTTTGGCCTTCTTGTTGCAGATTTTCCTCTATGTTTTCGTTTGATGAATCTATTGTCGTCCTTTCATCACTACGTCTTGTAAATTCAAGCAAAGTTCCAAGTGATATAGAAGGAGGGGGCTCCTGGGTCTCTTTTATTACCTGCAACGGCGTAGGTTTATCAAAAACTACATCACGTGATCTAATCAGTTTTTTCTGCTCAAAGCTCCAAATTCTGTAGCCATCTTCTTCATAACCAATTAGAATACCTTTTACAGCTTTCTTGTCCATTTTTCGACGTCTACTTTTGTTTACGTGAGCATAGCAAGAGCTTCCTATGACTCTAAGGTGAATAATTTTTGGTTTTTGGTTGAACCAAACTTCATAGGGCGTCTTGCCTTCAATGTTTGATTTTCCTGTACGATTGAGGATGTATGCTGATGTATTGATTAGCTCAGCCCAGAAACTTTGATCAAAGAGTCCTTCTCTAGCATGCATTAGAGCTCTCGCGGTTTCGACAAGGGTTCGGTTTTCTCTTTCTGCGCATCCATTTTGTTGTGGAGTGTAGGGCATTACTAGTCTCTGTCGTATACCTTGTTGGTCTAGGATTCTCTTGACTCGATAATTATCGAATTCTCCTCCATTGTCGGACAGAACTTCTTGCACTACATGACCTACAGCTCTAATTTGTGCCAAAACGATTTTTAGTTTCTCTACGACTTCAGATTTGTTCCGTATAAAATAAACGTAACGATATTTTGAGAAATCATCTTTGAATGTTACAAAATAACGATAGCTTTGCTTTGAACGTACGTTAAAAGGTCCACAAACATCTGTGTGAATTCTTTCACCTGGTGCATCTGCTCGTTCTCTTGTACCAAACTTGAAAATATGAGCCTTTCCATAAACACAGCCCTCGCATAGATCACTATCAAGCTTTACATCTATCTGTAGCTCGTTTTTCAATATCGTTTTAACATGTCTTTTATTTTGGTGACCAAATCTTTCGTGATATATCTGTAAAACGTTTTTGTTGGTATCTAGATTGACTTCATTTGATTTTCCCGGTTTTCGAGTTTTCATTTCCAACACATATAACCCTCCAGATCGACTTCTTTTTCCAATCAGAACTTCTTTGCCTGCTATATGGAATGAACACCGTTCAGCCGTCGAAACAAACCGACTATCTGTATACCTGTCTTGTGCTGACAAGGATGAAAACAAGTTTTTCTTTATCTCTGGAACATACCAAACATTGCGTAGTGTAAACAAATGTTTTTCACCATTTACATCTGTTTCTACCTTGACGTCTCCTTGTCCAAGAGCTGGGACTGAATGGCCATTAGCTGTTGTAACTCTGCGGCTATCTAGAAATGGTCGGAACGTGTCAAACCAGTCACTATGATTGGTGATATGGTTGGTAGCTCCGTTATCTACATACCAGTCATCGTCACTTCCGCAAAACAATACTTCATTGGACTCAATCAGCAAACTCATTTCCTTGTCTTTTGCAAGTTTCTTTTCAGGTTTCGGTGGTCTTCCATCGGCTTTCCATTTATCGCACTGTTTAATTTTATGGTTCGGCTTCTTACAGTAATTACGGAATAAACGCTGTTTACTTGATTTTATGATCTTCTTGCCTACGTATAAGACTTCTTGACTATTTTCTCCTTCATTCTTTGTTTGCAAAGCTTTTTCATATGTGACCAACTGATTTGTCAAATTTTCTAGTGTTCTTTCTTTGCTTGATATTAAAACCCAACTGGATCTAAATGAGAAATATTCCGGAGGTAGCGTGTCCAAAATCTTACATATAAGTAATAAATCTGGCAAGTCACACTTGCAAGTATTTCCTGTTTTGAGTTTTTCTTTAGATATCTCAGTTTGTAAGCCCTTCCATAAGTTTTTAAGCTTGGACGTATGGGTGGCAATATCGTCTTCATATTTGCGATTATAGCTAAAAAATTGTGAACGCAGATCAAAGGTTTTATCTTCAACCTGGCCATCAAACAGTCTATGCAACTCTAGCCATACTTCCCTAGCGGTTGTAAATCTTATCACTTTTTCAAGTGTTTCTTGAATCATAAGAAGAGCGCAACTGTCTAACTTCTTATATTCTGATAAGGCTTTCTCATAAACTATTTTCTCATCTGTTGAGGCATTATCAGCAAGAGGCTTTGGCGGATTTAACGTACCTTGAACAACCTCTATAACCCCTGAGACTGACCTTAATAGTATCTCCATTTTGTATTTCCAAGTTGTCCAGTTATTTTTGCCTTCAAGTAGACCAATGTTTACTTTCCCCAACAAATCCATTTTACTCTGAACTTGCTTGAATAACGCTTGGAACTTCTGTTGCAAAAATTTTTATCTGTCAAACTAACTTTCAAAATGTTGTTTCAAATCTGGATTTCTCTTTTCACTTCTTTCTTCTGTACTACACTTCGTAGTTCAACGACGGTTAGATCTGATGGAACCACGCTCTGCTACCATGTTGATGTGGTCTTTTTATAGTATTTTAGAGGAAAGATTATAACAGCAACTTTTGACGTAACAAGATATATTTACTCAATGTCAACTTATTATTATTAAAACAATAAGATCAATAAAACAAAAGGGATGATCAAACATAGAAAATGTTCTTCGTACAGGGTACTTCAACAGAGAGTAATGATTAGAGTAATTACTCGAAAGCAATAATGTCACGTTTTTGCTCGTAATACATACAAAATTTTTTCTGCAATCACTTAATTGTAATTATTAATAACAAATATAAAGTAGAATATATGAAAACTCTTAAAATCTGTCAGTTTAAGTATGTCAATTCAAATATGTTTCAAACTTTTATATCTGTCACTGTCAATACAATTGTGTTTGTAGTATCGGTTGTTATGGGCAACGAGCGTTTTGCCATTTTTTACGCTCGGCGAGCGTAAAGTAACTCTCCTCTAGAAACGTCAACTTTTCGTTGTCAATGGCAAGCGAAAAAGCCTACTTTTCAATGTGATTGTAAAAAAAAGGAAAAATAAGGAAATGATTGCCTTTTAATAAAACACTATACTCAAAAAACCAATTCATTTTAGGTGGAACATATAAGTGTTTTTACTTTTTATACTGAGTATACCTCTGATTAGACAAATCCTTTATGATTTTTATGACAGCTACATATAAAGCATAATTGTCTTGTTTCGGACAATTTTGATTTGTAAGGATCGTATAAGAAAGTAGCCATTTTGTGAGGCTTCAAGCGACAGGCCATATATTTAAGTTATATTTTTTCGTATCTGTCGTAACATTTTCATAACATATGGATCAATATGCTGGACAGAGTTTATAATGTAGAAGGCTCTAGTAAACTAATAAACAAAAATAGATATAATACATTATTTTTATTAATTAAATTATATTTCAAATTTCCCCAATTAGAATAGTTTGGTGGGCGCGTGAAAATTTCATTAAAATTGTACCATATGCTCACAGTAAATTTAATTCGCAGTCACGTCTGCTCCATGGATGAGATTATTTCAAGTCAATCTTATTATTAAGTTTTTTTTATACCGAATCAGCCATTTGTCATTTATTTTATTTATGCTACCATGTTGATAGATTTTAGTATCTTTATAAAACAGCTGAAGAGACTAATTGCATATTCACAAACAATTTTGTGTGAGCAGGAATGCTAGAAATGCATTTTTATCGTGTAACTGTTGGAGCTTGCTTCAAAACGTTTTCATAACGGCTCTAAAAAAGTCCTTTCAATTGTCTCATTTTATACTAGTAACAGAGCTGTTATAGAACAGTTCCATGAATGTTTTGTTTTAATTCTTATTAGATATTCATGAATGCTCTAAAAACTGTTTTATTATAGCAACCAATAACGTCTATAGAGCATGTCTAACAGGCGACTTGTTTCAAAATCTGCGCCAATTCCATGCTTATAATAGCAATAAGAACATTGTTAGTGCTTATAAAATAGTGGCAGTTTCATAAAATACCATAAACGTTCTAAAAGCCACTATTAAACTTAATATAAATTGTTATTTGGGGATGCTTTACAATTATTCTTTGAAAACCGCACTCATATTGAAGAATTACTAACGAAATTCACTTTTACGTGCAACCACCCATTTCGTTCAGCTTCCTCAAGTCAATTATTAACAGATAACTCAAGCTAATTAATAATTGTACGAAAATATGTGGGTATGTGCTAAAAATATTCCGTAAGCGTTTTAAAAGTATTACAACAATGATTCTAACTAGTTTAATTCAATTTTTTATGTAACTCGTTACAAAATAAAAAAGAATCAAAGAACTCTTACATTCTCATGGTAAATCAATAATTAGTTCATCTGTAGTTGTATTATTCCGTAGATATAGAGATACCATAATGATTGTCACGATCATGTTCACAGACGGAACTGTTTTATTTGTTTTATTTAATTGAACAAGCCGATCTAGTCGTGATCCCGATTAAGTAGGTAGTTTGAGTTTTTGTTACACAGACTATTTTCTATATTATACTGTATTGAATTCTAATATATGAACAATATAATTAAATTATTATTTCCATATTTTAAATGGCACAGCAACTATCTCCTCTCAGGTCGTGGTTCAAAAATGTTTTTTCTCAATAAAATTTTCCAGAAAGACTTCTCCATTCAATGATATTGATACAATAGAAAAGTAACAATACAACATAGTCTTTATATACAGTATGGTGCAAATGAAAGGAATAAACTCGTTATTTCGTAAACCGGCGACTTCAAAGAGAGATGCTGAAACCCGTCGGTTTTTATTTTCAAACAGTCTATTCGTGAGGATAGGTACCTTTCCATTTTTGACGTCATGTATGTGAGCGTGATGACGTCGCTGGAATTTTGAATGGTAATGTGGTGTAATACTTTATTCGAAAGATTTTTTGAATACAACAGAACCCAAATTGAGCGCACATATGGTTTATCTTCAGCTAAAGTCGAAACAGGTGACCTAGGCGGCCATTCTACAGTTCCTCTTCGACCTATCCACCGAATTGAAAAGACGTTGCTCAAATAGTTGCGCACCGAGACAGCATAGTGTGGAGGCGCACCAAATTGCTTTAGCCATAAATAAGTTTTGTTTCAAAGCAGACGGTTCAATTTCAGGAGGAAGAAGTTTTTAAAAAACTATATATGTCGAGGACCTGTTAACGTTTTTTGAAAAGTATGATCCAATAATCCTATTATCTCCAAGAGCTCATCCATATCTCAAATGTGGTTTTATGAAATCCAAACAAATGGTTCTCCTTTATACAGGATAAAGGAAAACGTGTATTCTAAAATTCCATATCTATACAATACATAAAATTTGTAAGATTTTTATTTTTGGAAGTAGTTACTCAATTTTTCTAGAATAAATAGGAACTATACAGGGTGTTCCACCGGATATAACTCATAAGAGCTCAGGGAAAACTGAGAATAGTGAGGCTACGAAGCCTTCTCGTCACTGGTCATTTTTTGGTGTTAAAGTTAGCTATGGACAATCTATGCGAAAAGTCAAAAGATACATCATACTGAACTGGACATTCTAGTGCATTGTACATATCTGCATCTGTCACCTTCAAAATTTAATTGCATGTTATATCAATAAACTGGTATTGGAATTGAACAAAATATAATGAATAGGGTATTCTCTTCAAAATAAGCATCCAAATACCAACTTCCAGTATAAACCATAGGTCACGTCATTAACCCATTACTAGCCAAAGTAATTGGAGAACAAAATTTTCATAGAATATTCATTGAATTATTATCAAAATATATAAACTAAGACAGTTCTGGACCAAACAAAATGAAAAATTTTATGAGATAGAAAATGGGTGCGTACCCACTATACGTATACGCACCTTTGGCCAAATGCAGTAATTATACAATCCTTACGTACAAAAATATAAACAACCTCATTGTTTTCCATGTAAGTTTTCTCCACAATCTGTTATAGAACGAAATTACAGAGTACTTCAGAGACTTGTGTAAAACGAGTATTTAATAACTTGAGCTTTAAATAAATACTAATGTGTGCAAGAAAAAAAAATTATTTTGGAGAGGTTGAGCTTACTCACCTTTGGCAGACAATGAGTCAAAAGTAGGTATATTGAATGACTTCACGCTAATGCTCTCATAAAACCACCCAATTTGCGCAGCTTCGCTATGGGTCATTCCATGTGTAGTATTGACAATAAATTAATACAATGTGTTCACGGATGTGGTGCCCAAGAAAATAAACATTTTTATTTGTAGTTTCATGATAAAAAGTTTTGCCTGTTCTGTAACTTCATGAAATGTAATAAAACCTGCTTCAATTTGATGGAAGATTATCAATATTTGCACTGAGTTCGAAGATGTAATAACAATCCAATGAGTGGCGTTTACTCCAATAATTCCATAATCATTTGACATATCCTCTACCAAATTCAAGACATACTTTATTCTCTTTTAGAAAAATATGTAATATTCATCCACTCATCCTAGTATAAGCAAAATCTTATTTGAGAAACAGCTATCGTACAGGGAATATATTATTTTAATCCTTTGGTCCAAAGAAAAGTTATCTAATTCAGGTATTTAGAAATTGTCCATCAAATACAAATAAACATCTTGATTTACGATTTCTGCAAAAAATATCAAATTATTCACCGAATTTGGCAGCTCCTCAGGTATGACGTTAACGTCGCCCACTAGATTATTGTAGTAAACGTCACTCACTGGATTATTATCACATTTTCGAACTTGATGCAAAAACTCATTGCATTTTTCATATAATGGACTATAAAATGAAGTAGGTTTTGAAAAAGACATTCTTCTACGACCATGCGTTTTAACCCATTTTCCCGCACGCATTTTAGTTTTGAAAGTCCGGGAAAGTAAAATTATGCAAATTTCGATCTTATTAGATAGTTTTTTACTTCGGAAGCTATAACTATTGTTACAACAGGTAAATAAATATTCACAAAATATATCAAATGAAATTCTTCCATCTACAAATGATTGAAAATCGTTGCCGTCATCGTCATCTTTATGCGACCTGTAACCGATGCCATCCTTATCGACGTCATCTACTTAACAGCTAACACCAAATAACTCCACTGGACCAGCAATTTCAGGTAATTTACAGAATGCAGCAAATTGTGTTTTCAATATAAATATTTATGATAATTAGTAGTTTTTAGTTAAAGTTTTGTATATGTATGTTGGAATAAAATAATTTTTGAAAAAAGGGTTGGTATACTTTTTTATATATACGATCGTAGAAAAAATAATGTTCATAACTCATGCGTAAATTGTCTCTCCCGCCCTTGACCGCTTGCCCGAACTCCGCTCCGCGTCGTTCAACGTCGTTCAACTGCCTTCGCGTGCGGGAAAGTATCACTTTCCGCACTAGTTAGAAAAATAACTATTTTCTACTAACGTGCGGAAAGTGAATCTTTTCCGCACTAAAAAGCGTGCGGAAAGAGTCACTTTTCCGCACTAGTGCGGAAAGTAAATTTATTGACATTTGAGGAATATACTGACATTTGAATATTCAAAATATGTATTTTGTATATCCAAGTTTACCAAATGACTGAAAAATTAAGAAATTTATTAGAATTCTGCTATAATTTTCAATAAAGAGGAACGCGTACGCTTCAATAATTTTTTAATGGCTGGTATAAGCCTCATCAAATGATTGTCAAATGATAATAAATATCTGACATTTCTCATCTGTCACTTTGAATCAACATAGCAACAAATAAAAAAATAATCGTCAGTCAATACTCTACGTTATCAAAACCAATTTTACCGTCGCAGCTTTTTCTAATAGATAATTTATCCATAGAAGAAAAAATAGTGTACCTAACACGTGCGTAAAGTGACTTTTCCGCACGCGATTGCTGGTCGAGCTCCGCCAAAGCGTCGTTTGGCCATCTGCAATAGCGAGCGGAAAAGTATCACTTTCCGCACTAGTTAGGTAAACTACTATTTCCTATAAAACTACAATTGAAAAAATTCTTCCTCTTGGGCACCCAATCCAATGACACATTGTATGAATAATAAAATTGTGAAAATAGAGTACCCTTAATAGCCAAGCGAAAGAAACTGCTAGCATTGCGAAGTTATAGAAAAATAAGCTTAAGCCAACTATGTGCAAGTAAGTATAATCTCCAACCGAGTTCACAAGTTGTCAATCATTATGTATTATGTTTGAACATTTTCAAAATCAGATTTTTCATATCGTAAGATATTCATAGGAACATGAGAAAATCGGTGAAAAAAAATGGGAAAAAATAAAAAAGAAAGACTTTGTAGAAATGCTAAAATGTGCCAGTTTGAATGTACTGCATTAATAAGCCATCAATCATTCAGAATTGGAGTACTATATTTTGCAAGAAGTAGAAGTAATTGAATCGCCAGGAGTAATCAGTTTCATTAATGGGGTCAATAACCCCTTAACCCAATAACAATGATAATAATAATAATAAAAATAATAATGATTGAACTATTATTATTTTTATATACTCATCAATACCTATGCTAGAAATATATCATGTATTTTTTAAGAAAATTCGTAATTATTTATGGTGACATTTTCTAAGAATAACTAAAATAATTATTACAAATAATTTAATAGAATACAAATATTCTGAAGCAATCACTCATTTTTACATTACTAATGTGATTATATTCATTTCAGTGGAAATATAAATAAAAATATGACAATTCGCCATCTGAGCTGAAACACCAATAAAAAACGAAACACCCATAAAAAACGTGTGACGTCAACCTTAAGTACCTGCATCCTTCGAATCTTCATCGTATTTTCTTTGTATCGTTTAAATAATATTCACTCGTTCATGACTATCGCGCAAAATAGTTCAAACTAGTAGGTAACCAAAATAAAATTTCAATGTGCACACTGTGAGTTATTGAAACAACATTTTCTTGATAAAGCTTGTGCGTTCCAACATCATGGAGCAATTTTTATAAAGTCTAATGCCTATTAGCTAATGTCAGCTCTCAAATAGCGTTGTATCGTTGAGTGATAAAACGTGTTGATGCGCCTCCCAATTGGAGCAATTTATTTTTGACCACCACGTGAATTTGAGTATGATGATTCATTTATAGTACTTCTTGCTCAGCCAGCGTGCAAAAAATGTTTCAAAGGAGGATACCACTGACTACAAAATAATTCATTTTCATTCTCCGTACTATTCAAATTCTTATAATTATTGCTAGATAAAAACTAAGTACCTAATCTTAATCTTACGAAAAGTCAAATTTCTGAAATAAGTTCAGTATACCATAAATTTGTTTGATGATTCAATTTAATGATAATAACTTGCACTGATATACATAATAAAAAGATATTCTTGTGTGTTCACTTCATCCTATCTGAAGAACAGCCAGCGTAGATTCGCAAACGGGGGCGGGTGAAAGTAAATGAGTGGTACACGTACCTACTCCTGATTTGAGAAATACCCTCTCCAAACATTAGTATATATACCCACCTCCGATAAAGGGTAGGCATCAGTTGGTTGAGCATCTTTAGTTTGATAGCAATGAAGCCTTTTTTGGTGAGTTCAATTAATTACCCGGTTTTAAAAAAAATATATATTCAAACAAAATAAGCAATGAAATAAATCATAACTTATCTTTAGTAATGGGACAAGACTTAAACGAGATACATTCATATTTTTGAAGTCATTTCCATAAATTGTTTTATCTCCAACAAGTACCGTTTTTTATTTTCTCTTCCAAAATTAGTTTCATTTTTTTGTTGCAAAAATGGCTGATTACAATAATGTCGCTCATTGTTGCCTCACTACTTTCCGGAAGTAAGTAATTGTGGTTGAATGTAGGTTATACAGTCACATATAACATTTTTCCAATAACTTGTTTGTGTTCACAGTTGAATAAGTGTTCTTTTTCGAAAATACAGTAGGTATGGTCAAAAAAATAAAACAGAAAGTGCTCCAAAGTTAGTTGGATTGGATAAATTGAAAAATTATTCGAGACATTTTTTTCCTCACTCGTCTATCTCAGTGACATATTTATTTATAATCAATTGTAGATCACTTACTCACCAAATCTTGGCGTATAAAATTATTGCACTCTTCTGTTATTTTACTACAGCGGTTTTTCATCATGATAAACATAAACATTCAAATCTCTTTAGTCCATTTAGTGCAATCTAAATAAGACATTTTTTGGTTTTTGCTTGAAAGTTCCGAATTAGTGCGGAAAGTGAATTTGTTTTTGGGGAGTATACTGACATTTGAATATTTGATATATATTTGTATGGTTGTTCACCAAATGACTGAGAAATTAAGTAATTTATCAGAATTCTGCGATAGCTTTTAATAAAAAAAAACGTATGTCTCAATAATTTTAATGGCCCTGGTATAAGCCGTATCAAACAAATGTCAAATAGTAATGATCAATTCGTTGATATGTATTTGACAATAGTTTCTTTTTGGTTTTTTTCCGCATGCTAGTAGAAAAAATAGTGTACCTAACACGTGCGTAAAGTGACTTTTCCGCACTGGTTAGGTAAACTACTATTCCGGTTTTTCAGGTTGCCGCGCTAGTTTTAGCAGTCGCCGTCGTTGTGAGATGCGGCGAGGCTAGCAAAGACAAGAAAAGTGAAAAACGAGGCATTTTGTCCAGTTATATTGGTAGCGGATATGGAGGTGGCCATGGCGGTAGTATTGGTCTGGACATTGGTGGAGGAAGCTTAGGAGGTCACGGAGGTACAAAATAGTTATGAGATTTTGAATTGATATTTCAAGTTATTTTAGGTTTCTTTTTCTATTTCTTGAGCAACTTTCGATAAATATTAACCATGCATTAGTCTATTAGGCATATAGCATTAATTGATGGGTATTAAGATATGAAATGTGATAGATACCATTAAACTCATGATGCATATACTATTTTTTCTACTTCCATACTGTAATTTCGGAGAACTCAAATTTAATATTTATCAGATATGTAGCTATTCGATACTGATGGAATATTGGAATTTTGCATCACTAGGATGTCATTTTGTTTCTTTATGGAAAATATGTATCTCAATGAATATCAGATCCAACATACTGATGATGGAATTGAAGTATGTCAATAGAAAAACAATATTATTTAATAACATTATTCATTGAAATGATGACGTAATAACTATTGATACATATACATTCAAAACGACAATCAATTAAAATTCTTTTATAGGTGGTCTTATTAGTGGATATGGAGGTAGCATCAGCGGAGGTTATGGAGGCGGAATCGGCGGAAGTTATGGAAGCGGAGTCTACGGAGCTTATGGAGGCGGGATCGGTGGAGGATATGGAGGGGGATTCGGAAGTGGTCTTGGAGGTGGATTGGGTGGTGGATTAGGAGGTGGAAGTGGAGGCGCCACTGTAACCACTGTCAGTCGCACGGTCCCAGTTCCAGTCCCACAACCCTATCCAGTTACTGTAAACAGACCTGTGGCTGTACCAGTGCCACAACCCGTTGAAGTTCCTGTTCCCAGACCAGTTCATGTAATAATTTTCATAACTAACTTAATTGCGATCTAAATATATAATTTGAATAGTTGAGTTATAACAAATTCAATTTTAGGTATCAGTACCAGTTGCTCAACCAGTCGAAGTACCACGACCATACCCAGTTGTAGTCAACCGTCCAGTTCCAGTAGCAGTACCAACTCCAGTCCGTGTACCAGTACCACAACCTGTCGGTGTTCCAGTACCTCAGCCGTATCCAGTTACCATACCACAACCCGTTCCAGTTAGAGTACCACAAACCATTGTAGTTCCAGTTGCTCAACCAATCATTGTTGGAGGAGGTAGTGGTGGAATTGGAGGAGGATTTGGTGGTGGAGTTGGAGGTGGATTTGATGGCGGGATTAGCGGTGGAATTGGAGGAGGATATGGAGGTGGATATGGAGGTGGATATGGTAGTGGTTTGGATAGTTCCTTAGGAGGATATGGTTCTATTGGAAGTCACTTGGACAGTGGTTTCGGTGGACATGGCTCTCTTGGGGGAGATTATTCTTCTTCAGGACTGGGACGATATGGTGGCAGTAGTCTTGGAGGTCATGGATTGTCTTTGGACGGCGGCTATGGAGGCGGTTCATCAATCTCTTCCGGAAAAGCAATTTCTTTCGGATCATCTGGAGGTCATGGCGGAGGTGCCACTAGCTATTCCAGTATTTCACATGGACATTCCAAATATTGAAAATCTTGAGGACTAGTTTATGCTCATACATTTATTTTTGGAACATTTTGTTGTTCACTTGTTTGAATTGTGTGATATTTAACTATATGTGTATATATTTTGGGAGTTGAATGAACATATATTTTTTATAACAAATGGTTTTTATTATTTTTTTATCCCCAAGCTACTAGTGTTGATATTTGATTTGATTATGTTAAGATTTATTCGGGTTTTCGTTTCTGAACAGTCCGTAAACCAATCTGGAATTGCGCAGAACTAGTTGCGTATTTTATTCAGTCCTAAGAACTATTTTCGGACCGTCTGAAATTGAACTATAAGTTTGAAAAAATCCCGAACATCCCGCATGGTCCATAGAACTGAACTACTCTAACTAAATTGACAATTGAGGATAACTCATCATCATCACTGTATTGAGGGAGAGTCTCTTCCACAAAGTTTTCGTTTTTAATATCATCTTGTGTAGCGTACAACGCCAACGCTGGTTGATAAATGACGAAAGTGGACTGTATTTTATAGGTTTTTATTACTTACGAGTAAATATGAAGAGCAAAAGTATTTATGTGTTTTCTACCCCTCTTAGTTTTGACGCGAAGTGTCTTTTTTATTAAAAACATCTCGTTTCCAGGGTAACGCACATGACTGTGTGGTACGCAGAATTAAATATAAGGTTTGTACTGAACATAACTGAGGGGGCAAAAGGGTAGAAACTTACAAAGTACTAAAAAAAAAGTTAAATACAAATAATATTGTAACAAACTACAAAAACTTTAGCTTTTCGCTAATATGAAATTTAAAACACATAAATTGGAATTGAGACAGACATGTACAAAATATAAACATATACGTTATTATAACAAATACAACAAGTTCCACAATTTGAATACAAAAAAAAAAAATAATACGCTAACAACGGAGAACCACATGATTCCAACTGCAGGATTGTATGTAAAGTTACCTGTATTTTGGAGAAATATATCAGTTTATAGGCAGAACGACTATTTTTGTAACTAAGCGTAAATAAAGCCCTGTTGATGTTCTTACCTTAACAACCCTTACCTTATTGTCCTTGCCAAAAATAACGTCCTCTATTCTGGCCATTGGCCATTTTAATGGAGGCAAATTATCATCTTCAAGTAGGACAAGCATACCTTTTTCTAAATTTGGGAAACCTTGTTTCCATTTCGGCCTATTCTGCAAAGTATTTAAATAGTCCTTGTGCCATTTATCCCAAAAATGCTGTTGCATTTGCGTACACCTTCTCCAGAATTTTAGTCTATTTTCTGGAATGGGAGTTAGGTTTGGCTCAGGGTAACTGGTGATCGGAGCACCTATTAAAAAATGGCCTGGAGTGAGGAACTTCAGGTCTAGAGGATCATTGGACACTTGAGTTAGTGGTCTGGAATTTATTATGCCCTCAATTTGAATAATAAGAGTATTAAACTCTTCATAGGTTAGGTGATCATTGCCAACCACTCTTTTAATGTGGTGCTTGGCACTTTTCACACCAGCTTTCCAAAGACCTCCGAAGACTGGAGAATAGCTGGGTATAAAATTAAAAGTTATTTTGTCATCCAAAGAATAATTAATTATTTTGTCTTTATCTACTGACTCATGAAATTTTTTTAGTTGATTTGCAGCTCGCTTGAAGGTCGAACCATTGTCACAATAAACTCGACTAGGTTTTCCCCTTCTAAAATAGAATCTTTTGAAGGCATTTAAATAACTCTCTGTTGTCATATCAGAGAGAAGTTCCATATGAACTGCCTTAACAGAAGCAAACAAAAAGAGCAATGTATGCTTTAGTTAATATAGGACCACAAAAATCAATGCAAACATTTTCAAATGGCTTTGAAGCATTCACCCGCGTTTCGGGAAAAGAGCCCATCAATTGTTTGGAGCAACTAGCTTTGTGTCTAAAGCAAGTGACACATTTATGAATGTTTTTTTTGACTTCTCTATTTCCGTTTGTTATCCAGAATTTGAGGTTTAGGCTACTAAGAACTTGTTTTTGTCCAGCATGGAGTAATCTTGAATGTTC
>CAJUYG010000085.1:29357-50141 GCA_910591675.1 Galerucella calmariensis | reverse complement strand
GACAGTATGGTGTTCCTTTTTGAGTCTCCTTATCAGTCCGTCCATTATAAGGTTCCATATTAGAGGAGACAGTACTCCTCCTTGTGGACATCCCCTTGAAACTCGGGCTGACAATGTCGTGCCCATCAAGGTTGAGAATATCGTTCGGTCTTTCAGCATGCAGTCTATCCATCTGCAGCTTGTTTCGTCAATTTGCTTTTGACGAATTGCCCTAGTGATTACTTTGTGGGAGGTGTTGTCAAATGCACCCTCTATATCAAGGAAGGCTGCTAATAATACTTCCTTATTTTCGAGAGCGTACTCTATCCCTTGTACTAGGTGATGGAGTGCTGTCTCTGTGGATACTCCTGGTCTGTATGCATATTGATCCAGGTCGATCGGTCTTTCTACCAACGATCCTCCTCTAATGTGCATGTCCACCAGTTTTTCCAATGTCTTCAGTACAAATGACATCAGACTTATGGGTCTCAGGGATTTCGCTTTATTGTCACCTGTTTTACCAGGTTTAGGAATAAAGACCACCCTAACATTTCTCCAGACCTTTGGTATGTACCATAGTCCCATACTTGCTCTAAGGATCGTACACAGTCTGCTGAGTATAATGCCGTCTGCCTTTTGCAGCATAATTGGATAGATCCCGTCCGGTCCCGGTGATTTATATGGCTCAAATGAGTTAATTGCCCATTTTATTTTGCTTTGATTAACCACTTCCCTAGATACTTTCCAACTTTCCTCGTTACTCCGATTTGGAGTCCTCGAGACCATTTGTTGTTCTGTATCTAATGGTTCATCACTTATTTTGCATTCTGGAAAATGTACTTCGAGAAGTTCTATCAGAGTTTCCTTCCCGCTTTGTGTATATCTCCCATCTCTTGTCTCTAATGAGTTAATTGTCCTTTGAGGATCTTTGGAGAGTATCTTTTGGAGTCTAGCACATTCAGAAGTCTGTTCTACCTCTTCACAGTGTTTCCTCCATGAGTCTCTTTTAGCGATTCTCAGAGCCTTGTTGTATGACGTCAGAGTTTTCCTATATACGGTCCACTCTCCGTCTTTACTTGCCCTATTGAAGAGCTTTCGTACTTCCGCCCTTGAAACTTCAAGGTCGTTATTCCACCAGGGCACATTCCTGTTGGTTCTCCTTGTAGTTTCGGGGCAGTTGCGATTGAAGGTAGACACGATAGCTTCTTGGAATTGTTCCGCAGCTAGGTCTAGATCCACGCTGTTTCTTACCGTCTCTCTCACCCTTTGGATTTCAAGGCCTAGGTCCGCCTGATAGGCCTCCCAGTTAGCTTTCCTTGGGTTCCGGTAAGTTTCAGTTTCAGTGCTAAAACCTGTTAATGTGTAGCTTATGTGTCTGTGGTCCGAACAACTCACCTCATCAGTCACATGCCATTTTTTAACAAAACTAGCTATAAAAGTAGTTGCAATTGTTATATCTAGAACCTCCTTTCTATTTATTGTTACAAAGGTAGGTTTGTTTCCCACATTTAATATGTCCAGATTATTTTCCATAATAAATTGTAGTAAAGACTCACCTCTTTGGTTGGTGTTTGTGCTTCCCCAGGTTGTGTGATGTGCATTCACATCTCCCCCAATGATCAGATGCGTTCCTTTGCCCCGACATCCTCTCACTAGTTCCTCCACTTCCCTGGATGGTGGTTGTTCAGAAGCATCTCCTGGTAGGTAGACCGATCCGAGAATAATCTCCCTCGGTCCCCCATCAGAGATGAATCTTACTTTGACCGTGGTCAGGTCTCTGAAACAGAAATGATTTAAAGGCAGTATCTTTATATTATTTCTTACTATTATACAGGTTCTAGGTACTTGGGAGGACCTATCGTAAATCAATTCCCCTCCTATCCCTGATAAACCCATAATTTTTCCCTTGTTCACCCAAGGTTCTTGTATGAGGGCTACATCGAATCCCCCCATTACTTTCGTAAGGACTGCAGATGCAGCCTTACTGTGCTGGAGGTTCGCTTGTATTATTCGTACCCCCGCCATCTGGTCCTCTTAAAACTCGGAAGACCACCCTTCCGAGGCCGTAGTATGCTCGGAAGCCCATCGTCTCCAGAGTCTTGAAAGAAGCCTCATCAATGGAGAAGGTCAGCGTTTGCCCCTTTCCATCGTCTTTTCTTCCTTTGAGGGTCCATTCCTCCGTTTTGAGGCTAGCATTTTGACTAGCCAGACGGTCCTTTAGAATGGACTCTTCCCTTATGGCACCTGGAACGTGCACGAGGACCAGGGGCCTTCTGGGGAGGTCTCCTGATCCAACAACTGTCAGATCAGCACCTTCCCAGAGCTCGCGCAGGCCTTCCACCGCGTTCCTGAGCCATTCCTTCGTGTATTCATTCCCACATGTCATCCAGAGGACCTCTGAATGGAATGAAGTACGTTGGAATTGGAGTCGGTTTGCGCTTCCCCCAGGGGTGTCAAACACGGCCTCCTCCAAGCGGTTTTGAATCAGTCCTGCCTCTTCCTGATTCAGGGTGTTTTCTGGATGGCGTCTGTGGATCACCGCCATCCCGAGATTTGCTGTTGCATCCTTATAGGAGACAGTCTGCACTTTCGTGCTCCTGTTTATTTTTTTTGCAACATGCATATCAGGTGGAGTTGAGTTTTCAGATCGAGGTCTTTTACCTTTACCTGTCCCTTCTTTTCCACCTGTATTGGAGTGTCCCGACGTTGTCGGACCTGAGCTTGTCTTCATCAGGACTTTTCCTGACTTGGACATGCTATTTCCCGATTTTGTCGGTTCATGCTCCTTTTTCTTTCCAGCTTTGTTTGGGTCTTTTTCCACCCATGTGCCGGCTGCTTTTTTCTGTTCCCTGATGAGTTTCTTCCTCTGGGCACCAGATAGTTTTTTGGGCAAGGTCTTGTTGGTTGCCTTACCCTTTTCTAAGGAGTCCTTCCCTCCTTGTTCTTTTGCCTTTGGAGTACAGACTTTAGCTACTGTCTCCTGACAACTTGTGTCGTTACAGTCCATTCCTGTAACGTTTTGATTTTCTTTAGAGGAGTCCTTATCCTCCTCTGGTGTTTTACTGCTTTGGTCCATATTGTTCCCACGAGCAGCTAGGGAATGTAGGTCCGCCCAGTCAGAGCCCCGCATGACTGGGTAAGGCTATATACAACAGGGTGCGCCAGTTGCCCTGAGGTTAGTGGTCTAAAAACCGAATAACCCACGGCCATCCATCCCTTCAGCGACCACTCAACCTTAGGATTTGGGAGGTTTTTTATAGTGGTCCCCATCCACGCAGGTCAGGCAATTAAGCCAAACCCCCCGAACCACATAGCTCGGCATACCTCTCACTGGCCTTACCCTAGCGAGGGGGTCGTTGCTCTGCTATGTAGTTTTCGGTTTGCGTCACGAGCTTGTCAGCGATTGGTTATTCGGTCGGCAATGTTAGGCGTTTATAGCCCCCATCCTTCCTTATTTACCAATGGACCAGTTCTTTCATTTGCATGACGTCCCTGGCCTTCCCCTATCCGCAACCTGGGGACGCTTCCGATAGGTAGCTCAACCCATTACCCTCCTATGTCGCAGGGTAATGCACAAAAAGTTGACTCTTGGACAAGCCGCAGCGTGTCCTCGAAACTTGATGAGCACGGACCCCTTCTTGTTCATCTGGTATTTGAAGTCGGTCCATGTCTGAAATACACTATCAATTATCCACTTTGTTTATTCAAGTATCAGGAACTTACCTTTTGCCACTTTTCAGGGTTCCTCTCACCAACACCTAGGGCATTTAGTCTCTGAGCTAGCTTGCTCCAAAGGTCTTCCCCTAGCTCCTACAAATCCGCCTCTACAAAAGTACGGATGGTCCTCCATAAACTGAAGGAGAACTTCCCGATGGCAGTCTCTGATTTTAAAAGACATTTGTGATTTTGAGACAAAAATGTTTCGATTGATAAACCGCGGAAAACAATGAAAATGAAATCTAAACCAACAAACAAACTGTGACCAAATTTTTCAACTTTTGACAATCACACCACAGAAAGTGTAATTGCTACATCAAGACCATAGAGTTTTCATGACTTATGTCATTTAAATGTCATTATTATGTCGATCAAAACTTATCTTTTTCCCGAAGACTTCCGAAGATGAATCCGATCGTATAATAGAACTCGATATTCAAAACGAGTCGTAGAATCCCTCTCCTGCTCTTGAATGAACCCGAACGCCAAACTGCGGGTGTCAGACCCATCCTGTTAAAACACGAACAAGCCAATTTCGACTGCGCAAACTCCGGACAGTCCTAGAACAATAATTGCATGAACCCAAATAAAGCTATTATATGAGTTATTTGCAAGCCGTCAACCGGGGTGTTATCGCCCTCCCAAATACATTAGAAAATTAGAAAGGATAAACAAAGATGTTAAGCCACATTGAAATTTGGTACACGATTTTCTTGATAAGCGTAGAATGGCGTATCATAAAAAGAGTTATTTGCAAGTGAACAAAGGTAATGTTATCACCCTTCCATTGTTAAAAAGGTCAGAAAGGACATACAGAAAAAAAATGTTAATACCGGAAAACTATGACGCCTGAAAACAGACCTAGCATTCTAATGTTACAGATATATTGGAAATTCTTGATTCGGTTATGGCCTAAATTTTTCTGCCAAACAGCGAACGGCAGCTCTTCGTCTGGCGGCAATGGGTCGTGGTTCAAATGATACAAATTTGATAGTTACAATGCCTTGAGCGCAACTAAATTTTTTGTTGACATGGAATTCAGAAACCATTGAATTATTTGAAACAGAGTATTATGAAATAATAGTCAGAAACCCTAATGATGTTTTATTGTTTAAAATGAGCAATGGTGATGAATATGTACAATTAAATACAGTCATATTATAATGACAAAAGAAAATGTCCAAATGTGATTTCTGGGACGATATCCAAAATAAATACTTACAATTAATTATTAATGAAATCTGATCAGATTCAAGTAATATAGTTATAATCAAACATTACCTCTAGATATATTCGTCGGATACATAATAATATCCAGTTATATACATGAAAATATTAACATAAAATGGTAAACTTAAAATACCTATTTATCTAAGGGTTTCTCAGATAATCTGCCTTCAGATCGTTTTTCGATGGTGGTAATTTTTGTATGTAGATATCCAACGGTGAACAGTAACATTACTGATAGTATGAATATTCAAATTCCAGACAGCTAGACATCTAGGTGTTGGACCATATTAAGGTAGGTTTGAGCACGGTACTGAGTAAGGGTTGACTTAAGCCTCGCATGCATCAATTTGAACTCGCTTTGAGAATGGGCCCCCAAGTAGAAAAAGGCCTCGATTTGAGAGTCGGCCTCGTTTTAAAAGTAAGCCTCTCCTTGAACCCTGTGAAATAGGTAAAATGACAACCCATTCCGACACGTGTTGAGTGAAATAAAAATAGTGAAGGAAAAACTGGAATAGAATTACCAAAAAAATACTTACCCCTTTACTCCAGAGGGTTCACAAAAAACTGAAAGTCATAAATTTCAAATTACTAAATGACTGAATGGTGTAAATATAAAAAGATTGAAGATATTGAGACACTATGAGGAACGACAGATCTCCTCGACCTCTGCTTGATCTTTTCTCTCCTTCTTACTTCCATGAGCCGGAAAGTCGTATGACAATCGGTGTTACCAATATTCGAAAGTAGAAAATAAACCCTTATTCACTCGAGGATAGAACATGCACGGGGGTGCTATTCTCGAATTCATACGCAACAATACGTATACGCAGCGTATACGAACTTTTACGTATGGAAATAATCGTATACTAAGACTCATGTGCATTCTTGAACACTATACGACTTCTCCATTCGTCTACGTAATTTGTGGTCGGATGAAAACTTGACAACACTGTGCCAAAAGTGCCAATGTGTCAATTTTCTCATGGTTTACAACATGTTTACAATATAATAATAATAAAAATTTTGTTTATATACTAAAAAACCGCGAAAACGTTCTGACTTGAACCTATCTTGTAGTTGCCTGTTGAAAATAACACACGGAAAATTAGATTTAACTGAATTCATAGAAATATTATCAAATGGAGAAAACAAAGGGAAACATAACATCCGATCAGCGTAAGGAGTTGGTGGATTTTATTAAAAGCCATCCACAACCACAACTCAACTCAATTGAGATATTTCTTATTCACATAAAATTTACTTTTCCATCCACCCACATCAAACAAAAAACAAATCAATTTGAAATTTCATTTCAAACTTTACACAATCATAACAAAAAATAGAGGTTAACCCCTTCTTTTTGATCATAAGATGCCATATGCGCATGCCCCTTATGAAAACTCGCATTCGCATAGAAGATTCGTATGCCTAGTACCCATACGTGTAAATTCGTACGACTGGCGGATGCTTTATTTCGTATACTACGATTCGAGAATACCTACAACTACAAGTCATACGCAAATTATCGATGACTATCAAATTTCGTATACGCAATTGACTCGAGAATAGCACCCCGGAACCAAAAATAAATATTGGAGTATGTCGAAGTTCACACTGAGCGAATAGGTAGTGTACGAAAAATGTACTAGAATACTTATTGGTATTGTGATCATGTGATCGCTGCAACAGCTGATTTCTTGTATACTTTCTATATACAACCTATAATTTGACAAATGAAAACAAAATATTACCACCATGAATTATGATCGAATGGCTCTGAAACTAAACATATTATCAATGGAATACAAATACATAGTAATACAATAACGTGAATGAAAAAATAACAATTATCACGTAGGTACGTACAATTATATTCATTTCCGTGACAATGTTATAAATCAACGATTAGTAAATAAATTCAACCTCACTATAATGTAATTGTTCAGTCCAGGACTATGAGACTAGTCAAAAACAAAGCATAGTTTTGATAGGAGACCGTGCTTGAGGAGCGAACAGGTGATGGTGAAAATAAATATACAGTGTGAGAGAAAGGAAATGCTATACGGTAACCTGAAAAGCCCTAGGCTAGAGCACTCCACCTCAGGGTGTGGAATTCGGCACCAATTAAACTATTTTATACGCTTTCACTTGGAAGGGATGGACAATTAATAGGTATTAAATTGAACGCCACCAGCTTTTTAATCGAAACGAAAGCAATTAAAATCAGAAGCAAATGGTGGAAACACCTAGTAAAAATCAACGTTGTAAAGAAAAAAATGAATAAAGTGAATCTACTTATTCCCGAACACGTTTATCCAATTCCACAATTATCAAATGAACAGTACCAAGAATGAGAATGATAATTATTCATTGAAATAATTGAAGCTCAACATATATTGAATATGTCAAAAAACTAAATGAAGAGAATACCAAATTGTAATAATTAGCACGCCAAATCCAAACCTCACACACGCTAAAGATAAGACGAAGAAACTTATCTCAGAGGGCTGAGGATGTCTGCAGCTTTTATCACGATGGTGGCGGTGGTAGTGATGTCTCCTCTCGTGCACGCATCGGGAACGGAGTTGGATTGAAGATGCCTGGACTTTGTTTTTATTCGGTTATTTATGGGTCAATTCTGAGCATATCTGTAAGGTCTGTAAGCAAAAATCTGTAATAGTTACAAGGCAACTTAATATATCTTACAGTTTCTGTAACTTATATGTGACTTCTCAGAATCGACCCATTAACGTCGGTCTGTTTCTGCGACTTAGGGCGAGTTGTACCAAGCACCTGAACTCGGTTTAATGATGACTGATGCTTAGACTGATGTAATATTTGATAATAAATACATCAATCAGTCACAGTCTAAACATCAGTTATCATTAAACCGAGTTTAGGTGTTTGGTACAAATCGCCCTTAGGCTAATCACCGACGCCGGAAGCACTCTACGTCTAACCGGAAATTTTGGCGAACCCACCAGTGTTCCAACCAGTAGTAGCGTTCTTAAATGAGCCCAGCATCCATGGACTCAAGACCTTGGTCTTACGTCTCCTCCGAAAGACGGCATATCTACATTATACCTAGTGCCCATTGGTACACAGCTTGTTCAATTGAAACCCATCTTTGGTCAGGTTAGCCTTGAAACAATTGTAATCATTCAACTGACGTTTTCCAACATTAGTAGTGTATGCAAACGTCACACTGATCTGTTTATTTCGTTTATATTTGACAGCGATTTTAAGTATTGTGACTTTGAAATGGCGTTTGTTGTTAACAATCCGTCCGAATGTGATAATGCTCGGCCTCATGTTGCCAACGTAGTGGAAGAAATCTGCAACGAAAGAAATGGAGGATATTAGAGCATCCACCCTATAGTCCCGATTTATCGCCTTGCGATTTTCACATCTTTGGGCCACTAAAAAAGGCGTTAAAAGGTAACCGTTTTCAGTCGGACGCAGAAGTACAAAACGCTGTGAAAGAATTCTTCCAGCAGCAGCCACAAGAATTCTATAAGCAGGGTATACATCGGTTGGTGAAACACTGGGATATGTGCCTCAATTGTAGTGGTAGTTATTTGTAACTGTACTTGTCAATAAATTTTTCCTGGACCAAAGATGGGTTTCAATTGAACAAGCCTCGTATAATGCCTGCGAGCTGTGATCTGCTACTGAAACATAAACTTGCCTTGAAGCTGCGACTTGCTGGCTGCAGAGCTGCGGAAAAAACGAGGAAACAGTGATAAGGAGCTAGAAAATAAACATTAGGGGGAAACAAATAAATAGAACAGATCAGGTGAAAAAGTGATCTGCTTTACTCTTTTGGTTTTGTTCCTTAAATATACAAACAATGCAAATTAGCAGATAAGCAATAAATAGGTATAAGTAAGCAGTAAGCACGACACTAGATAATAACCTAGAGAAAATACAATAATTAACTTTCCAACCATACAATGAAAAATGACACCTCTGAAACCTTACACTTTCTCGGGCTCCAGATTTTCAACGTGGTTAACTCCACGGCCCCTTGACCTCAACCGTCAAAAGTTCCAAATAGCCTCAGATGGAGGTACGGTATGTTCCAGACGCCTGGCACTCCTCAATATTTTAATCGGAACGTCAATTTGGAATGGAGAATAAATACTCAAGAATCTTTGCCCTCGGATTAAAAATCCAAAAAGCCCTGGCTTAGACGCCTGGCACTCCTCAATATTCCAATCGGAGCTTCAAACAGGAATGCAGTCATTTAATATTAATTCTGCTGTCGTCCTTGATACATTAAGTACTAGAGGTGAACTCAGAGTTGACGGAACAGTACTCAATTTTAAATAGGTTGCAAGGAAAATAATAAGTTCCAGAAATTGATTATTGGAGTTCCACAGCGATAACGCCTAAAATCACATAGAATGGAACTGCAAGTTGGAAAAAAAGCTGCCGTAAACCATCATCAAAAATATAACAAACCCATGGACTGGCAAAAAAATTGTTGCGAGCAGGAATAAGCAACTGTCTTAGGCAAATTTTTGGTGATCATACAAATGCAGTGCCTATTTTTGCAAAGGGTCCCAATAAGGCAAACATAATTCAATTTCAGATATAAAAAAATGTGGTCTATTGATATTTTGGTTTGTGGAAATCAGTTGCAGCAACATGTTCAGTTAACTATTAAACAAAAATAATAGAGCCGCAGTCATATAAGAACTCCATAACAGTAAAATTTGTTGAGGATAGAAGAATACATTTTTCTGTGAAAAATGGTGACGATACAACAAGGTGTAGACCAGCTGTTTCACAATATAATTCCAAGGAGAAATTTTATAATTTAGTTCATATGCAGCTGTTCCCTAGAAAAAAAATTAAACCTTCCTCATCACCCGCTGATACTCTGATTACGGCGTCCAGGAATAAGAGGTGGAGGATGAGGATATTATGAAAAACTGAAGACAAGAATTTTTCATTTCAGATAGTTGTAGATTTTCCATAATTGGTTTCTCGTTATGATAACTATATATGAGTGAATTGAACAATATTTTTCCAATTATGGCAACTACATCAATTCTAAACATTCATGGTTTTTGTGTGGAAAACAAACAAATAATAGTTATCTCTGGGTCGATCAGTCCACAGACCAAATACAATCAGGACCAGATATAACCAGTCGGACCGTTATCTTTGGTAGGACGTTAACTGTGGGCAGGACAGGTCTGAGACCAGTCAAGATATTCATTCTATCCTTTGCGATTTCAACTCTTCCTTCAAGCTGTTTTCTATAGCCCATTAGGTGAAAAAAACACCATTTTATTAATTTTATTTAGTGTTATAGTGTGTAATTGGTAAAAAGGACACCCTCCCTTGGTGAAAGATACACCTTTTTAAGTTTTTTTTAGTATTATACTTATCATGACGCGAGAAAAGTGCAAGAACGAAAAACGGAACAAGAATGCAAAAGCAAAGTTAAAGTAAAACGGAACCTGATGTAAGTGCCATTACAGGTCCAAAAATTTACAGAAAACAATCGCCCAGTTTTGAAAATTGCCAAACCCTTGTTTTTATATCGGTCACGTACTCTTTTCAGTGGTCGTCGACTACTCTTCTTGCTGATTCGCTTATAATAAAACAGCATGGGGGATGGAAATCCAATACGGTTGCAGAGGGCTATGTGGACAATTCAGTTATCAATAAACAGAAGTATTTCCACAGTATTTAATAAAGCGCGTTACCAAGAGATATCGCAGAATAATAAATATTAGTCTAATGGTTTATAAATTTCGAAAAATGTCGTAGATTGCTTTCAAGTCGCCTAGTAAAATTGGAGATGTTTATTTGTTACTATGGAAGCTAGTATTGATGATTGGTGGGAAAATCTATTTTTTATCACCAGTTAGGAAATATTTCACTTTTAGTAACTGGTTACGGAAAGTAAGACGTTTCACAACGTCAACGAGTTTTATACTCAAATGTCATTTTATATTATGTCAAAATTAGAAGAAAATATATATTTATATGGTTTCAGTTCACCAAATGACTGAAAAATTGAGAAAATTAGTAAAAAACCGAAATCTGACTTCATTGGAAAACATTTCAGCCTCTGCAATTAATTTGTAGAATGCTGAAAATTACAATTCAATATCAATATTACTGAAAATAAATTTATTGATATGTATTTGATGATAAATGTTTCTTCATGTTAACTTTTGGGTTTTTTCCGCACGCCAGTAAAAAAAAATAGTGTACCTAACACGTGCGTAAAATGGCTTTTCACTTGTTAGGTAAAAGGTTAACTATTACTATTTCATCATATCTCACACATCTTATCTCATGCAAGGGAATAATTAGGGGTGTAATCAAATCTATCTCTGAAGAGAACATAATGATATTCACAGACACTAATATAGCTTTGTGCAAGGTTATCTCGGTGAAAAGAATGAACAGAAGAGTTATTCAAAAGAACTCAGAAATTACTTATATCCCCACTGGTAGGTACAGCTGTTAGTCTAACCTCGGGAAGAAATATACCTGAGAAGATCTTAATCTATGGCCAACCAAATGAGGGTAACTTTTTTTGTTAATCCAGTTTTACAATGCAAAAATTGCCTTCTTTACGGCCACAATTAAATTTAATGTAAAGGGAAAAATAAGTGCGCTAATTGTGGTGAAATCCATTATCTTTCTGAGGGAAATAATTGTTTTAGCTTTTGCATATTTTGTAAAATCCCCCACCACAATTCAAGGAGCCCTGAATAAAGAGAGTAAGGAGAAGAAGAGACAGAAAAATATAAAGGAGCTAATGACATTTGCCAATTTCTCCTATTATGAAGCTTGTCAAAAAGTTCCAAGAGAATCATCCACTACAGAATTGAATATCAAAGATTTCCCCAGCTTCCCAGCGAATCATTTTAACATGAACAGCATATCTGTACAGTAGCGGAGGGCAGCAGCAGCTACTCTCCCCAATTACCCATTCTTACTCCAAAGTCCACCACTAGCAAAAGAATGCAAGCTTATGAATCCCCATCAACTCTCAAGTCCCACAGGTTCTCTAAATGTGACTCAAGCTATGTCAATGCTGAATCCCCCACAGGGAACTAGTTATGTCCTTTATTGGTAATCTAATCAATAAATGCTATGATATTCCTGATGACTATACAGATAAGTATTCGAGAGGCAGCCAGGGGCGGGACGTAATGGAAGTGTCGGGTCTGATGACTCAGATTGCTGAGTCTCTTTTGAACTATTGTTGTAGTATCAGGACTCGGGCACTAAATTAGCTGTGAGGTGTAGTATTATATGTTTATCAATAAAACTTAATATTTAACATTAGAAACAAACTGTCTGTATCATTACACCACGTGTACTTTCTAACCTAACTATATCCTCGTATATCCTTTCACGAGAGCTTATTTTCCCGACATATTCCAACGTTGTCAAATTTAGTAGTGACATAACAATATTGAAATAAATATGTAAATATCAGAAAATGAGAAATAGAAAACTAAAAAAAAACAAGAAATCCCAGGCCCAAACCCGGTTGATTAAAGTGTAACTATGTATAAAAATATCAGAAAATAAGAAATGAAAAACTAAAAAAAAAACAGAAAAACCCAGGTCCTAGCCGGGTTTCGAACCTACGACCTCTGAGCTGTAAACTCAATATCCTACCTACTATGCTAATCAGCTCACATTTAGTCACATCGAATGGAAGATTAAAGGCTGCTTGGACGCATGCGCACCTCAACTAATAAATTTGACGTGGTGAGTGGATTCTGTCGGGAAAATAAGCTCTCGTTACCTTTTCTCTGAATATTCTTCTTTTTTTAAATAATAATTGAAACTGTTTGTGTCTAAAGGAGGTCGCACACTCTGAAATGTATAGTTAGCCAACCTGGTTGACACTAAGTTATGCAACCAGCGCTATATGAACAACATAATTCAGTTCGGCTTTCCTGACATTGCGACGTCCTCGACACATACAAATAAACAGAGTTCATCATTTTGCTTCCAATACCCACCAATTATGGTACATACACATACAGATTAAATTGTACAGTAAATAATTCAAAATAAGATTACAAAAGCATTAACCTAAAACAAAATGGGTGATTCTACCAGCAACGTCAGATTTGACGAAAATAATTTAAGTTTTTTCTACATTTGAAAATAACACATATTATGTAGTTGAATGATAAAACCAGAAGAGATGGATAGTGCTAGATAAATGGCCCAAATAAATACAAAATATTTTTCACATTATTCATAATTTTTGCTGGGACAAAGCCACGGAGCTGAGATTTAATAAATTTTATCATACACTTTGATTACATTGTGACAAAATTATTTATCATGTGGTAGGTATATGTGCAAATATTTAACTATACCAAAAACATTAAGAAAAATTTCTCTCACAGTTTTCCATTTTTCATATTTTGCAATGTCGTTTTTTTTTTTAAATACAAATATTCCAATTTCTTTGTACCACAAAATGGTAACGGAGCTGAGATCTACGGAGCTGAGATTTTTCTACATTTATCGCTGACTTCACTTTCAATTTTAAGGTTAGGATTTTGATATTTGACGAACTATTACAGTTTATTAGAAACAATAGAACCCCATTATATCATGCAAGAACATATACCTCGACTGAGAATATACGTGAACACGGAACAGAATGAATAATAACATTCTCACCTTTGCAGATAATAATAACCAAAATAATACAGTACCGATTACTTTCACGCGCTTTCTTCGAATGAATAACATTAACTAACAAACAGACGCACGTGTACGATTGCACAAAAGCATTTTTGCCATCTAGTGGATATTCGTGAAGTCCAAGCTCTTGTTCACGGAGCTGAGATTACAACACGGGGACAAATCAATGTTAGTCAAAAATGAATATTGTTGAAAAATCAAAGTCATTGTTCCTGACGCTGGAAATTTGAGAGTTTTCCATAAGAATAATCAGTTTATAAATACTTTTTTCAATTTTTCAAATGTGTAGTTCATATTCTACCTTGCCATACTGGATGTGGAGACATGACACGGAGCTGAGATCTCATCTTATGTTTATAATATTTTGTTAAGTTATATCAAAAAAATTGTATTAGAGTTTAGAAAAGGATTGAGAACAAATGTAATCAACTTATACATACTGAATTATTCTATCATTAAAACGTATATTTTGAAAAATTAACTGGGACATGAATACTGACGTTGCTGGTAGAATCACCCAAATATCGAAGCTATAAACTTAATATTAGAAATCATTCATGGAAATCATAAATTTAAAATGTTGGATCTCAAAAACAAATCAAAATACTTAAATAATAATTTCTAAAAATTATGACATAACATGTACTAGTTTGCGATCCCAAGTAAATACTTAATCGGCTTTTCTTTGAAGCTAATTTCAAGCGTTGGCTGGATGATATTCTCTTATAAACTCGATCACTTTGTTGCTCCTCTAGAATATCTTCAACAACATACCTATCATTATCTAAAACTCTGGTCCCCTATACTTAGATTCTAGATTTCGACTATCCCCTGAAGATGGAATTTGATCCTTAACCATTACCAAATCACCTACATCATAAGTTTTAAACTTCCCCTTTGTTTTTGCTATAATTTTCCGCTAGTTTTTCCCTATTCCTTTCTAATCTGTTAGCTACTTGAGAATTTGAGTTTATTTCTCCCGTTTGATTCAATTGTTTTATTTCTACTGTCAACGGTTGATCGTGTAGTCCTATGCTACGATATTTTAGACTAGTTCGAATGAGGTGCATTTTGTAACACGGTGCACAGTGGTATTGAGGCTTTACTGAACATCAAAAATTTTAATATTTTATTCAGGATACTCTTTTGTCTCACAATCTAAACTAGTGGATGAACAAGTCAAAATAGTTTTATTTGAACGATTCCTCTCGGAGTACCTGCCGCTACTTCAACGTGCATAATCAAATATTGTATGCAAAAGTTCTCAAACTCCTTGGAAGTGAAATCAGTTCCCCTCTCTGTAATTATTTTAAACGGTTTCCCACAGTGGCGAATAAATTCATTAAGAAAGATCAAAGTTTCGTTCGTTGTCGTATCACGTACTGATTTTAAAACTGAATATTTCGAGAACCCATCAACCAACCCTAAGATATATCTATTTTCGTTTTTCGTCAAGGTATGAGGTCTTAAATGATTTGAATAAACAGTATGGAAACACGTGTTTCCCTTTTCTAATGGGTGTAAATACTCTGTGGTGCTAGTATTTGGAATTTTGTGATATATACAACTTATACAGCGATTTATATTTCTATTAGTGAATTCGCACATTTTCGGGAAAAAGTTAGTTTACTTTAGTTGCTGCAAAGTTTTATCAACCCCTAGATGATTTAAATTACGATGTGCTTCACTGACAACATTATATCGCAGCTCATTAGGTACATATAATCTCATGGACATATTATCTCATGGGAAACATTTGAACTGATAGGTGCCTTCTGGAGTAATAAATGCTGTTTTGTCTTGAGAACTCTCCTCGATGGGTACCTGATAATAGCCGCTTCTCAAATCTAAACTAGTGAAGTAATTTTTATTATACAAAAGGTCTAACTGATCATCAATTCTACTTAGAGAGTAACGATCTTTGATTTTAATTTCATTCAAAGTCCCGTAATCAATACAGAATCTTACATCTCCCGCTTTCTTTCCAACAAGCAAACTTGGACTAGCATATTGTGACATAGAGTCTTCAATAATATTAAAGTCTTTGAGTTCATTAATAATGTTTTTCACTCCAGATTTTCCAGAAAATAACATTCTATAAGGTTTGTAGTAAATTGGTTTGTCAGAGATTAAACATATTTTCATTTTATTTCAATAATATACTATTTTTAACACTAGTTCTTCTCCCGAAGTGTTTAAAATTGGTAAAATAGCAGAACCTTTATGGTCTGTTTAAATGATACATCTTGGAATTTATTTTCCTTCCTGTATACCCCCTTCAATACATAACTCTCGATTGGTAAGATCAGCTCTTACAACTATATGCCCTAAATAGTTATTTGGTATGCAAACATCTTGTTCTATCTTAATAACAGTTTTATTTTGAATTAAATCTTAATCGCATCCAAGATGAACTTTTTCAATTTTCAACTCACCACTTCTACTGATAATTTGTTCATCAGGGTGTTCTGTGAATGGATGTCCTACTATTAAAGGTTTTTTTTGTCGAGTGGAACGCTCATGCTGACTGGGTACTTTTCCTGCGGTTTCCCAGTACTGTTTGACTCTGCATAGCACATAACTACACAGCCTACCAACCAAAACCACCTCTAATTTTGATTTCTTCTTCCTACCACCTACCCAGAATTGTCTATATGACGTCACATCAGGATGGTAGTGGTTGTTGCCTTCATTAGCTGGATATTGTTATGTCTCTACAAACTAGCTTGCCATATTAACTCCTCTCCATTTTTTATTTTCATTATTTATTTTTTTCTATATGATTTGATAACAACTGTCCTTTAATGCTGCACTCAATTATTTCTCTTATTATGTTATCTGGTGTTAGTACTCTACCTACTTTCAGGTTGATCTCATTCCTCTCCTCCTTGAGTCTGATGCATCCAAACATAGTATGCTCCGCATTCGTCATCCATTTGCTTTTTTATTTTTTGTCCATATGCTGCAAATGCACCATGTCCTATGTAAAATTGAGTGGTATGATAATTGACTCTCTTGTGCTCACATTGCATCCAGGACTCGAAATTTGGAAAAAGTCTTCTGGTCCATTTGCCCGTCAGTTTCTTTTCCTGCCATTCCGTTTGCCATTCCATTACAATCCTTTCTCTTATTTCCGCTTTCCGTACTGGGTCGCTTCCTGCTTTCAGATCAACAGTTTGACTTCTCTCCTTAGCCATTAAGTAAATTGAAATCACACCCGTTATTACAGGTAACGAGTCTGTTGGTACTGTTCTGTAAGCTCTTATTCCCACCCGGATCTCAGCATCTTCTATTGTACGCTAGCAAACTTCTGTCGGTACTTGTCATATTTTAATACATCTATCCACACTGGAGCACCGTAGAGTAGAGTAAAGTGGGCTAGTTGTAGCAGCACTTTTCTCTTCTGGAAGCTTGGGCGTATCCTCGCGGTATTATCTACTCTTGTGTTTGCTTTTTTGACCATTTCATCCGCGTGTTTGGTAAACCTAAGTCTATTACCCAGGTGAATGCCCAAGTATTTTATTGTGTTGTTAGGAGTGATTTCTATATCATTTGTAGTGAATTTTATAGTTGACCTATCGCGGGGACCTTTGACTATGATGGCCTTTGTTTTCTCAGCAGTAAGTGTCAATTTATTGTGAATCATCCACTTCTGTACTTTCTCGAGCGCTCCATTAATTGTTTTGTTCAGTAGGGTAGTCTTGTTTTCTTCTGATATTAGAATCAGGTCGTCAGCAAAAGCAATTGTCCTGACATTACCATCATGTTTGATTTCTAGAACGTCATTATAAACGACGTTCCATAATGTTGGCCCAAACACAGAGCCTTGCGGAACTCCTGTCGTAAGATCCATTTCATCATTTTTGTTTATTATCTATCAATTTTCGCTCGTGTAGGTATGACTAAATCACATTTATTATTATTTTTTATTTTTTATTATTATATTCCAATTAGCGCTGTTGAGAGTATACTATTAAAGGTACCATCTGAGAGTCATTTGTTACAACGTGAATCTTTACTTTAACTAATACTCCCTTTCACAAGTTTCCAGTAAAAAGACCTAGGAGTTTGACAAGCCAATTGCCAAATCCTATCAAAGGTTGAGTTTCTGTTTCAAAATATCAAAAACTTGATTGTTTTGCTACATCATCTTATAGAGTAACACAACTACTTTCTAAATGAATATAACATTTCATCTGCTTATCATTCAAAAAACAATCTTTGAAATATTTATCATGTGATTTATCATTAGAAATTGTTAAAACAATATTGCTATAGTTGAAATAATACCCTTCTTGGTGTGCGTCATCGATTGTGACGTATATCCGGGTTTTCGGCATGTCGTTTATTTTATTTGCTATTTTGACAAGAAGCTAACCACAGATTTGATAAATAAAATCATCTGGATCGTATTCAGCCAAATTCGAAAAGGCAATGCAATTCATAATTACCAGCTTTTTTTTCTAACTGAAAATACTTGAGAACTTTCAAAATACTGATGTTTTTTCGTGTATCTTGTCATATTTTTGTATTATTTAAATAAATAAAACAATAAGATTAATATTCACTTTTGATGAATAATAATTGACCATAAGCAACAAAGTACACACCTGACAAGAACTGTCAATCGAACCTATCAATCGAGAGCTTAAAATACTATGAATGCGTTACTTTCGTAGCGGCAATGTGTCTTACGTCTTTCTCTACTGTCACACTGACAGTTCTCGACAGGTCTGTA
Source organism: Galerucella calmariensis (assembly GCA_910591675.1). Taxonomy (NCBI): domain Eukaryota; kingdom Metazoa; phylum Arthropoda; class Insecta; order Coleoptera; family Chrysomelidae; genus Galerucella; species Galerucella calmariensis. Next base: position 31,768 of record CAJUYG010000085.1, on the reverse strand, counting down.
CTTTGTTGTTCACGATCAATTATTATTTATGAAAAGTGAATATTAATCTTATTGTTTTATTTATTTAAATATTACAAGTATTTTGAATATTCTCAAGTATTTTCAGTTATAAAAAGAAGCTGGTGATTATTAATTGCATAGCCTTTTTGAATTGGGCTGGATACGATCGTGATGATTTTATTTATCGAATTTAAGGTTATCTATATGTCAAAATGGCAAATAAAATAAACGACATGCCGAAAACCCAGATATACGTCACAATCGATGACGCACACCGAGAAGGGTATTATTTTAACTATACTACTAATATTAGGATTTCTATTTTCACTAGATGTACCTACTTGATACCTGCTGATTTTTATTATTGTTACTATTATTTCCCAAGCCACGATTGTTTGGCTTTTTTAGGACAGTCGCGAGCATAGTGTCTCTTTTGGGAACACTTAAAACAGGTTACTCTGGTTTGTTTACCCACAGTTTCCGTTTTAGTTTCATTTGGATTTTTATGGGATTTATCAAAAATTTCACTAACATACCTTCTCATGTAACTAGCACCAGCTCTAAGGTCTGATAGTAACTGGTTTATTCTGGTGTACCTACTTAGTGGTTCTAGGTAATCTCGGAATCTTGTGTCGTTTAGTCCAAGCACTATCCACTCAATTGTTTTTTTCGTTCATTTTGCATTTAAATCACCTTGACAGTTTTTCGAAATAGTACCTACTTAACAATATCTTTATTCATTTTCCATTTGTAGTTTTGCGCTTGCAACTGCAAGTCAACATTACTTACCTGTACCATAAAGGTTTCCTCCAACAGGGATTTCCAATCTCCCCAAGTTCTTGTCTCACTTGGAAGGCTATCTTTCCACGTTCTCGCGACACCTTCTAGTTTGGATAGCGCGTGATGTTTTATTCACACCTCATCCCAATAATAAAGTTCTCCATATTCTTCTAATTTTTCAATCCATCGATCAATTGGAATATAATTTCTTACTGGGTCATATCCAGGAAGAACTTTATCTATATTATTAAAATGTTTGTGGCTAATTACGACATACTAAATTTTGTCCAGCCTCACCAATTTCACTGTTAACGTTTTCTGAGCTCATATTGAATACCGATTGAATGCTTGTCACCTTGTCTCCTCAACTCCAAACTCCAGAGTATAGAACAACAGAAAATACCGGCTAATACACAATGCTGAATGGTGTCTAACATTTTAATATAATACTGATAGGCGAGCGGCACATCCCCAAAAAGTCGTTTAGAAAACGAAAAAGTGACCAGATCACTTCTAATCGCTAAAAACATGTTACTTTATGTTTTCGAGGGTGCTAAATACGAATATGACGTTTGTTTTTCTCTCAAATTGAAGGAACACTGTTAAAATCTACAATTAAGGGAAAAATTAGAAAAAAAAATTTTCGCCAATATCGAACTTCAACTTGCTGCCATTCACGGAATAATTAATATTTTTCCATAAAAATTTAATCACACATTTTTGAGCTCATTTGCAAGGCAGTAAAATATACCCGAAATTTCCAAATAAATTTCCCACCGATCGGGAAATTTCGGAAAAATTTTTACTACTCTTTTTGACTTTGTGCATACTTTTGCAAAATTTGAGTGACAAAGTTTTTGATTTTCAATTTCTACATATGTAGTCTCCAAGTGTAATATACAAGGAAGTTTTTCAGACTATTTCAAATGTTTATTTGCAAAAATAAAAATTATACAGCGTCCTAAACCTCAGCCTTCTAGTCGCTCGACGCTTGCACTGTGCGCGTTTCTCTTGGATTTCATCCAGTGAGCGAATAATGAATCTAAAATTTTCTATTAATAATTTTTTTTTATAAATAATGATACAATAAATAATAGTAGGAAACCATGTATGAATATCAAAATTTATTCACTCTGTACATTCATCATTAACTACATTTACGTTATTAGTACATGAATCTCGGCAACTACATAAATCACAGCATTCCAAACTAGTTTTTCTACAAGGGCACACGTCTGTAGAGCAAAAAGATTTTTGAGCACAGGAACAGAAGAAATTTTGTAAATATTCCATTGCTGATAATCCATTGTAAAAATCAGGTAACACATTCCCCTCGTCGATCAACCATCCATATTCTTCCAAGTTTTTTGTCAAAATTGTGGAAAATGTCGCCTGATTCCATTCGTTGATTTGCCAAATGCATCTCAATACATGTTTTTCTAATGCAGGCTTAGAAGGTGGTAACTTATCAATACATGAATTTCTCAATAAAGCTAAATCTTAATGAGGTAATAGAGAGATTTTAAGCCACTTATTTGATCAACGTTATACGTTATCGGTTATTTTGCTCATGCGCAATAGTACAAAAATAACCGATCACCTTAATAAGCGATAACGTACTCCGTTATTTA